>CAUYRH010011978.1:0-29193 GCA_963574655.1 Perodicticus potto | reverse complement strand
TTGAGGGTCTGTCTCAAAAAAAAAAAAAAAGAATATTAAAATAATGTAAAGTACCTTTCCTAACTACAATGTAATGAAACTGGAAATCAAGAGCAGAAGAAAAACTAGAAAAACCACTAATCTGTAAAAATTAAATAACACATTCTATTTTTTATTAAACCATAGCTGTGTACATTAATGCAATCATGGGGTACAATGTGCTGGCTTCATTTACAATTTGAAATATTTTCACAAAAATATGGAACGCTTCGGCAGCACATATAGTAAAATTGGAATGATACAGAGGAAGAGTAGCATGGCCCCTGCGCAAGGATGACACAATTAACACATTCTTACATAACTGAGGGGTCACAGAAGAAATCATAAGTGACATTGGAAAACTTCTGGAGACAAATTAAAATGAAAACAAATGTAATAAATCTTATGGCATCCAGGAAAAGTAGTATAAAGAGAGAAGTTTATCCAGGTACATGTATTAGAAATAATGATCTTAATTCAACAATCTAATTTTATACCTCAAGGATTTAGAGAAAAGGAGAACTAAATCCTAAATTAACAAAAGGAATGAAATAATAAAGATTAGAGCAGAGATAAATGAAACAGTAGAGCAGAAAAACAACAGAAAAAATGAAACTACTCATTAATTTTTTTTTTTTTTTTTGCAGTTTTTGGCCAGGGCTGGGATTGAACCCGCCACCTTTGGCATGTGGCCGGCGCCCTACTCCTTTGAGCCACAGGCGCTGCCCACTACTCATTAATTTTTAAAAAGACATCAATAAAATTGATAAATCTTTAGCTTGATTTTTCTTTAGCAAGAAAAAAAGAGGAAACTCAAAAAACTAATATTAGAAATGAGAGTACATTAAAACTGATGACACAGAAATGAACTGTAATAGAATACTATAAACAATTATGTACCAATAAATTGCATATAAATTATGGAAGAAATGGATAATATCTACAGGCATACAATATATGAAGACTGAGTCATTAAGTAAATCAAGAAATAAAAAATCTCCCAGGCTTGGTGGCTCACGTCTGTAATCTCAGCACTGCAGGCGGCTGAGGCCAGTGGATTGCTGGAGCTCACAGGTTTAAGACCAACCTGAGCAAGAGCGAGACCTTGCCTCTAAAAATAGCCAGGTGTTGTGGCGGGCGTCTGTAGTCTCAGCTACTCAGGAGGCTGAGGCAAAAGAATTGCTTCAGCTTAAGAGTTTAAGGTTGCTGTGAGCTATAACACCAAGGCAAATAAAAAATCTGACTATACTTATAATTGTTAAAGAGATTGAAGCAGTGATCAAAAGCGTTCCAATAAAGAAAAGCTCAGGGCTTGATGGCTTCACAGGAGAATCCTACCAAACATTTAAAGAAAAATTAACATCAATATTCCTCAAACTCTTCAAAAACATTGAAAAGGAAGAGAACACTTCAAAACTCATTCTATAAGGCTGGTATTATCCAGCAAAGTAAGACAAAGACACCACAGGAAATGAAAGGTACAGGCTAACTATCCCTGATGAGTATTGATGCAAAAATCCTCAACAAAATACTAGAACTAGAATTCAGCAGCACATTAAAATCATTATACACTTAGACACCACAACCAAGAAGGATTTATTCCCAAAATTCAAGGATGGTTCACCATGTGAAAAATCAATGAATATAATATACCACATTTTATTTTCATTTTATTATTGCTTGTTAGTTGGTTAAAACAATCAATTCTGCTTCTGTTTATTTTAAAAGGATGATTGCTACACTAAATAAAATCATAATTCAATTTCATGATATTTAACACGCTTCATTATCTTCTACACAAAAGCATTAAAAAAGTTGAAAATTTAATTTAATTTGATTCATCTTTGACTGTAATGAAGGACTTTGTGAAGAGAAGCAGCAGTGTTTAGGGGCTGAAGTCCCAGCAGCTTCTTGGTGGCAGAGTCCCAGTCTTTACCCAATTCAAGCCGTGGGCAGATAGATGGATACTGTCCCTCGGTTCTTCTTACCCATTCATTTGCTTTCTTTATTGCCTCAAAATCCCAGGGACTATTCCTAGGTTAAAAAAAAAAGTTTCCATTGATTTCAGAATATAAGTTCACGTGAAAGGTAATTAAGTACTGAATTCATTACATTATATTGGACAAAATGATTCCATCAAAAATTAAGATATTTGGGCAGTGCCTGTGGCTCATCGAGTAGGGTGCCGGCCCCATATACCAAAGGTGGTAGGTTCAAATGCGGCCTTGGCCGAACTGCAAAACATAAAAATAGCCGGGCGTTGTGGTGAGCGCCTGTAGTCCCAGCTACTTGGAAGGTTGAGGCAAGAGAATCGCCTAAGCCCACGAGTTGGAGGTTGCTGTGAGCTGTGTGACGCTATGGCGCTCTACCGAGGGCGATAAAGTAAGACTCTGTCTCTACAAAAAAAAAAATTAAGATATTTAATGAAAGCAATTCACCTTGACCTCTTAGGAACATTTTTCTACCAGTCTGATGTGGTGCTTTGAGCTTACTTTCTGTATTGCCAAGTATACTGTGCCCATCATTTGCCAGAGCGTCCATGTACTGCCTCCAGGACAACTCAGGCTGCTTCCAGATTCATATTTGTTTATTGCTGTCCCCTTTCTACTCTCTGGATCTAAATCCTGTGCATTCTTCAAGCACAAATCTGCGTACTATTTTACAAATTAAGCTTCTGGGTCTCTGTGCTTTCCACTGTACCAGGATTTCTCAACTTGATTGGGGACTTGCAGAATACCTGGGAGTCCCCTGTGAAACTGGCCTATGTTCTGTAACATAAGCCAGGAACAACTTACTAGTAAAATGTGTATAAAATATAAATGTCAAGTTTGTGTCCACAAAATGATATGGACACAAAAGAATATTTGAAGTGGCATCTGTATCTCAGTGGGTAGGGCGTTGGCCACATACTCTGGGGCTGGTGTGTCCAAACCCAGCCCGGGCCAGCTAAAATCAACAATGACAACTGCAACAAAGAAATAGCTGGGTGTTGTGGCAGGGGCCTGTAGTCCTAGCTGCTTGAGGCTGGGGCAGGAAAATCGCTTAAGCTCAAGAGTTGGAGGTTGCTGTGAGCTGTGCCATCACAGCACTCTACAAGGGCAACATAGTGAGACTCTGTCTCTAAAGAAAGAAAGAAAAAGAGAAGGTTTGAGACTGTCAAATATTCAAGTCTATTCAAGACTCTAAAAAAGTCAGGTTTTTACGTTAAAGCTCTAATAATTGGCTACCTCCTTGTGTGTTCTGTCATCTGCTAGAACTTGTTACTGAACAAGTGGCAACATACACCAAAGTTTCAAAGAAAATTTGATTGAGGGGAGGGGGGACCTTAACCTTTTGAAAATGCAGCCCTTGGCTTGGAGCCTGTAGCTCAGTGGTTATGGCACCAGCCACAAACACAGAGGCAGGCAGGTTCGAACCCAGACAGAGCCTGCTAAACAACAATGACAACTGCAACGAAAAAAATAGATGGGCGCTGTGTCGGGCACCTGTAGTCCTAGCTACTTGGGAGGCTGAAGCAAGAGAAACACTTAAGCCCAAGAATTTGAGGTTGCTGTGAGCTGTAATACCACAGCACTCTATGGAGGGCGACAAGAGCGAGACTCTGTCTCAAAAAAAAATAAAATAAAATAAAGTGGGCCGGCGCCTGTGGCTCATCAAGTAAGGTGCCACCTCCATATACCAAAGCTGGCGGGTTCAAAACCAGTCTTAGCAGAACTGCAAAACAGAAAAATAGTCGGGCGTTATGGCGGGCGCCTGTGGTCCCAGCTACTAGGGAGGCTGAGACAAGAGAATCGCCTAAGCCCAGGAGATGGAGGTTGCTGTGAGCTGTGTGACGCCACAGCACTCTACCAAGGGTGATAAAGTGAAACTCCGTCTCTACAAAAAAAAAAAGAAAGAAAGAAAGAAAGAAAGAAAATGCCGTCCTATTCCCGATTGTTTCCCTATGAACTGCAAAAGGGCCATCAGCATGGTGTGGCAGCTGAGAGCTGGCTGGGCAATGCTGTGTGGCTTTCATTCAGCACCAGTTTCATTCTTTGTTTCTTCAACATCAATAATGAAATGAGGTCCTAGGAAGTTGTTGTGGGGATTAATAAAACTCACAAATTTAACATGCTCAGCAGTCCTTGGCACCGAGTAGGTACTCAGGAGACGTCAGCTGAACATAGTGATGAGAGGAACATATGACACAGTGGGCACATCCAAAGTGGATAGAAGACCAATATTTCCCAATAATTATTATCTACTTACAGTTACTAACTGCTGAAAACAAAACTTAAGTATTTCTACTAATTTAGCTAGCCTTCTTTAGTCCAATTAGGCTTTTTGGTTGGCCATCCTGTGAGGACGAAAATCCTGCTTATCTATCCTGATGTAATGTGCTACTGCATTAATGTTATATACATTTTGAAACAGAATATTTAGGGAAAAAATTTAATAAACAGGAAATAAAAATATTTAACATAGTTTTGCCTCATTTATTAACATACCACCAAACCATTTTGTTTGTACAATAGCAGTAATATAGTAAGAACAATATACTGAAATATATTTCATCAACTTGAAAATTTCAGTTTAATATTTCGTAATATTGCAATTCAAAAGCAGGTTCAAAGTTAATACTTGTTATGATGCCTATCACAGTTGGGAAAACTCTAAATAGAAGTACCTCTTTGCATGTATCTACTAAATACTAATTTTTTTTCTTTCTTTTCTTTTTTTTTTTTTTGGCCGGGGCTAGGTTTCAACCCGCCACCTTTGGCATATGGGGCCAGCACCCTACTCCTTTGAGTCACCGGCTCCGCCCTTAAATACTAATTTTTTAGTTCTATCCACTAGTTGTTCAAAGTGTTTTTCTTTTTTTTTTTTTTTTGAGACAGAGCCTCAAGCTGTCACCCTGGATAGAGTGCTGTGGCATCACAGCTCACAGCAACCTCCAACTCCTGGGCTCAAGAGAGTCTCCTGCCTCTGCCTCCTGAGTAACTGGGACTATAGGCATCTGCCACAACGCACGGCTATTTTTTGGTTGCAGCCATCATTGTTGTTTGGTGGGCCCGGGCTAGATTCGAACCCACCAGTTCAGGTGTACATGGCTGGCACCTTAGCCTGTTGAGCCACAGGCACCGAACCTCATCTTTTTTTTTTTGTAGAGACAGAGTCTCACTTCATCGCCCTTGGTAGAGTGCCGTGGCGTCACACAGCTCACAGCAACCTCCAACTCCTGGGCTTAGACAATTCTCTTGCTTCAGCCTCCTGAGTAGCTGGGACTACAGGCACCCGCCACAATGCCTGGCTATTTGTCCGTTTTGCTGTTCGGCCGAGGCCAGGTTTGAACCCACCACCTTCAGTTTATGGGGCCTGCGCCCTACTCGAGCTACAGGCACCGCCCCACTATTTCATCTTTTTTTTTTTTTTTTTTTTTTTGTGACCGAGTCTCACTGTGTTGCCCCTGGTAGAGTGCTGTGGTGTCACGGCTCACAGCAACCTTAGACTCCTAAGCTCAAGTGATTCACTTGCCTCAGCCTCCCAAGTAGCTGGGACTACAGGTGCCTGCCACAACACCCAGGTATTTTTTGGAGACAGGGTCTTGCTCTTGCTTAGGCTGGTCTTGAACTCATGAGCTCCAGCAATCCAACTGCCTCGGCCTCCCAGAGTGCTAGTATTACAGGCATGAGCCTCCATAACCAGCATGCCCTGGCTTTTGCTTGTTATGACTTTTTTGTTTTGTTTTGTTTTTAGAGACAGTCTCACTTTGTTGCCCTTGGTAGATGCCATGGCATCACAACTCACAGCAACCTCCAGCTCTTGGGCTTAGGAGATCCTCTTGCCTCAGCCTCTCAAGTAGCTGGGACTACAGGCTCCCACCACAATGCCCAGCCATTTTGTTGTTGCTAGGGCGCCAGCTCTGGTGTATGTGGCTGGCACCCTAGCCACTGAGCTACAGGGGCCAAGTCTGTTGTTATGTCTTTTAAGGTTTACTTACAGGTTCCACCTTCTCCCTTTTTCCCCCCATACCATTTATTTTCCCCATATTCCAGACTTTGCTGATTGCACATCCATGATGTAATTTAACATATTCCTCTACTTTCTCATCTAATTCAAGTTTAGGATTCAAGTGGTTTCATTTAACTACTTTGATTTTATATATCTTAGTTCCTAGCAATATTAATATATATCTGTCTTCCAAAATAACAAAATCAGAAGTACTATTAACAACATGATTACTCCCATTTCAAGATTTCTTTGTAATTCTTTTTACCCTTAGGTGCTATCCCACTAGGGAGGTATTGCCAAATTATGTACTATGTTTTAAAGTCACCGTAAGTAATTCTTCTTTGGGTAGTTAAGCCACCAACTTGATCTATAGGTAGATTTATTTCATTTTGCTTTCTATTTTAAGAGATTATTTGTTTATCTATTTGATTAAACTTTTTTTTCCCTTTTTCTTTTTTTTTTAGAGATGAGGTCTCTTTCTGCCCACATACTAGAGGGCAGTGGTGTGATCATAGCTCCTTGCAGCCTCAAACTCCGGAGTTCAAATGATCCTTCCACTTTGGCCTCCCAAAGTGCTGAGATTACAGGGGTGAGCCACATGCCTGGCATATTTGATTTTAAGTTTTATCCATTATTGGGTAAAGTTTTTTTTTTTTCCTTTTCTGAGACGGAGTCTTAGCTCTGTCACCAGTGTTAGAGTGTAGTAGCATGATTATAGCTCACTGCAATCTCAAACTCCTGGACTCAAGCCATTCCCTTCCTTAGTCTCCTGAGTAGCTGTGACTACGGATGCCCACTACCATGCCTGACTAATTTTTTTCTATTTTTTACAGAGACAGGACCTCCCTCTTGCTCAGGCTTGGGCTGGTCTTGAACTCCTGGCCTCAAGAAGTTCTTGGCCTCCCAGAGTGCTAAGATTACAGGTATGAGCCACTAACACGGGCCAATGATCATATAAAATCTTTACATACTTCCAAAGTTAAAACTGCAAAACAAAGTAAATTAGAAGAAATTTACCTTTCATCCTTGTCCCACCACCATATCCTTCCCCTCCCCCATAGATTATTTATATATATATATATATATTTATTTATTTATTTATTATTATTTTTTAAGACAGTCTCACTATGTCGCCCTCAGTAGAGTGCTGTTGCATCACAGCTCACAGCAACCTCAAACTCTTGGGCTTAAGTGATTCTCTTGAGTCAGCCTCTCAGGTAACTGGGACTATAGGCGCCTACCACAATGCCTGGCTATTTTTGTTGTTGTTGTTGTTGCAGTTGTCATTGTTGTTTAGCTGGCCTGGGCTGGGTTCAAACCTGCCAGCTTCGGTGCATGTGGCCGGCACCGTAACCACTGTGCTACAGGCGCTAAGCCAGCCATAGATAATATTTTTATAATACTAGTTTTATTACTTTTCTCCTTATCTTCCTTTAAAAGAATATAAGCAAATAACATATGTATGTATATGTCTGTCTGTCTATATATGTTAGAGGGATCCCCCTCTGGTCATGCCCCTCACTATGGGGTCAGGAATCTCTAGAGATAAGAGAATGTGCCTACCCAGAACTCATATCCTCCTTTTTAGATTGTCGAACTTCAGCATTCCTTGATCAGATAGCCCTGAGCCCATTCCCAGGGTCCTTCTGAATTTTAACTGTGCTGCCATTATCACTAGGGCTGTAGGATGGCCAAGGGGTGGCCAGTGCCATATATGGTGCATAGATGTTGGATGGGTGAGGTGTACTCATGTGTGCACTCAAGGCCTCTTATGGTACCAGGGGTCAGCCAAAGGCTGCAGTTGAACCTGGCCTTCCTTGCATATGTTATGGTTATGGCTATGCAATTGTGTTTGTCAAGGTAGGAGATTAGGATGTATTTTATTTTATAGTTTGCTAGTTTGACTTACAACTTTTAAGTACTTAGACCTGGCCTGGTCTGGTGGCTCATACCTGTAATCCTAGCACTCTGGGAGGCTGAGGCAGGTGGATCATCTGAACTCAGGAATTCGAGACCAGTCTAAGAGTGAGACCTGCTCTTTACTAAAAGTAGATGAAACTAGCTGGGTGTTGTAGTCCCAGATACTTGGGAGGTTGAGGTAAGAGGAACTCTTAAGCCCAAGAGCTTGAGGTTGCTGTGAGCTATGATGATGCCATGGTACTCAACCCAGGGTGACAGAGTAAGACTCTGTCTCAAAATAAATAAACAAATAAATAAAAATAAAAATAAATAAATACTTAGACCTATAATAGTCTGTAGGTTACCATTTGTATTCTTTTCCCAGGCCTTGCCATTATTGGGACCAGGCCTGTGTCAACAATTATATAGTATATCTTCCAAAAGCACACAGGGTCAACACACTCTCTTAGAGTACAAATCAGGAGCCAGAACAGACACACTTAAACCCCCTAAACCCCACTTTTCCTGTGCAGCCTGAGGCAAAAATATCACATCAGCCTTGTTTACCACAGAGGTCGTGGGCAAGTTGTTACCTAAGAACAAATTCTGTTGGTATATACTTAAAAATAAATAAATACCCGTAAAGATAGTTCCCAACTGCTTGTAAGATTTATGAAATGGCTGAGAATATGTATGAGTTGCTTATTATAGATAAAGCCACCTGGAAATAGAAGTGTCATCCAATTTCATCAGTGATTTGAAGACTATTCCCTCTTGTTCCAACCTGTTGCGAAGAAACTGTAGTACTAGCAACGTGGCAATTAGGTCCAGGAGACGTTTTCTTCCTTTTATACCTACAGAGAAAAAAAGTCCTTTATGTCTTTTGGAAACTTTAGATCTCACACTGTGCCTGTTTATAAAATCTCCATTAAAGAATTATGCTACTATTAAACCATACTATATTAGTAAATATAGTGAAACTCTGTGATACTCTTCAAGATCCTTAATTAGCGTGCTATTTGACATTTTTTATAGCATACTGATAGTTTTAGGAAACTAGACTCTAGCCAGAGCACCCTTCCATTGCCGTCTTTAATAACCAGAGGTTATGCAGTATGATGAAAAAAATTCCAAGCCAGTTGCAGTGGCTCACGCCTGTAATCCTAGCACTCTGGGAGGCTGAGGTGGGTGGATTGCTTGAGCTCACGAGTTCGAGACCAGCCTGAGCAAAAGTGAGACCCTTTGTCTACTACAAATAGAAAAACTGAGGCAAGAGGATCACTTGAGCCCAAGGTGGAGATATGATGCCACGGCACTCTACCCAGGGTGACAGGTTGAGACTGTCTCAAAAAAAAAAAAAAAGAAAGAAATTCCAATTTCTAGGCCCAGAAGAGTAAACCTAAATATATAACAGGTAAACAACAGATATGACTGACTGTACCAGTGTATCAGATTATTTATAGTTATTAGTATCTGCAGGTATCCAAATCAAGATACTTTACTATGTTCTAAAATATCAAAATAAAAAAAAAAGAATATTTATATATATTGAGTTCAGGAATTAACCCATTTTTATTTCAAAAAATGTAAGTCATCTTTGAAATCATTTTATATACAAGTTAGTTTTTGAAATATTCTTAATTTTCCAATCATAATTTTTATGAAACTAATTATTCTAATTTTCCACATCTATCTTTATAACCATTAGAGCCACAACAAGGCATCTGATAGTTTCCCATGTAAATCATCTTTATTTCCATGGAAGATGCTTGATACACAGCACTGTTTGTATCATTACAGCATCCAAACCAATGTAGGCACTTAATGTTGTGGTTTTTTGGTTATAAGATATTTTTAATTATACAGAAAAGATAACAGTATGAGGAATACTCCATCTGCTGTCCAGTTTCTCACTCTAAACACTTTCCTAAGTCTGCTTCAAAGTCCTTGTTTTTCTTCAAAAGAAACAAGAGAAACCCCTCTCCTTGGTGCACCAATGTACCCTCCACTCCCAAGTTTTCAAAGAAAAACACTATTACGATTTGAGGATTTATATTTCCATGATGAATTATTTTTCAAAGTTGTCTTCAAAAGGCTTGTTAAAGAATATTCAGTGTGTTTCTTGTACCCTCAATGAATCCCCAAGAATAAAAAAAAAATGTTCAGTGTTTTCAATTTTCAATTCATATTTCTAGGATTACTTAATAAAACTGTATTAAATTTCTTTTATATTCCTTTTTAGGATTTCCATCAGATAAGTTCTCTAAGCATCCAAATTCAGCACTTATTAAGGCCCTTCAGGCTGTGCATCTTCGCCACTGGCACTCTGTCATTCAGAACAAAGTAACTGAGAGAACACCTTGCAATACTAAAGACTCTACTGTCTACTTTTCTGGGTGATGGTTTTCTTTTGTGCTTTTTTTTAAAGACAGAGTCTCACCCTGTTGTCCCTGGCTAGAGTGCCATGGTATCATCATAGCTTGCAACAACCTCAAACTCCTGGGCTTAAGTGATGCTCGTGCCTCAGCCTCCGAGGCCTGGCTAATTTTGCTATCTGTGGTAGAGATGTGGGCTCGTGCCTACACCTCCACCTCATGCCTCACCACAGTGCCTGGCTAAGAGAGATGGGGGTTTCACCATTTTACTCAGACTGGCCTCCAACTCTGGAGCTCAAAGGATCTCCTACCTTGGCCTCCCAGAGTGCTAGGATTACAGGTATGAACCACCATGCCTGATCTAATAAAAGTATTCTCTAATCAAAAGTCATGAAGATGTACTCCTGCTTTCTTCTAAGAGCTTTATAATTTTCACTCTTACATTTATAAGAAAGAAATTCAAAGCTGGTGTGTGGCTCAAGCTTGTAATCTTAGCACTCTGAAAGGCCAAGGCAGGTGGACTGCCTGAGCTCATTGAGTTCGAGATCAGTTTAAGCAAGAGCCAGAGTGAGACCTCGTCTCTAAAAAAAAAAAAAAAAAAACCCATCATTGTGGTGGGTGCCTGTAGTACCAGCGCCCACCCTCCACACTCGTGGAGGCACGAGGTGGAGGTGTAGGCATGAGCCCACATCCCTACGACAAATAGCAAAATTAGCCAGGCCTCAGAGGCAGAGACACGAACATCACTTAAGCCCAGGAGTTTGAGGTTGTTGCAAGCTATGATGATACCATGGCACTCTAGCACTCTCCCCAGCTACCTGGGAGGCTGAGGCAAGAGAATCGCTTAAGCCCAAGAGTTGGAGGTTGCTGTGAGCTGTGATGCCATGGCACTCTACCAAGGGTGATAGGTGAGACTCTGTTTCAAAAAAAAAAAAAAAAAAAAAGGATATAACTTTGTTCTTTTGGATGTGGATATCCAGTTTTCTCAACACCCTTTGTTTAAAAGACTGTTCTTTCACCCACTGAATTGTCATGACAGTCTCATCAAAAATCAATTGACCATAAACATAAAGGTTTGTTTTTGGACTCTCAATTCTATTCGGCCAATTTGCGAGGCTTATGCTATTGCCACCCTGTTTTGACTACTTCAGCTTTGCTGTAAGTTTTGAAATTGGGAAAGTGTGAGTCCTTTTAGTTTGTTTTTTTTTAAATTTATTTTTAAGATTGTTTTGGCCATTCTGGGTCTCTGCATTTCCAAATGAATTTTAGGATCAACTGGGGTTTTAATAAGGACTGCATTGAATCTGTAGTTCAGTTTGGGAAGTGCTATATTAAGTTTTCCAGTCCATGAACATGAGATACTTTACATTTATATAGATTTCCCTTTTTTCTTTTTTTGAGACAGAGTCTCATTTTCTTGCCCTCAGTAGAGTGCCACGGTGTCACAGCTATTTTTTAGAGATGAGGTCTTGCTCTTGCTCAGGATGGTCTTGAACTCATAAGCTCAGGCAATCCACCCACCTCAGCCTCCCAGAGTGCTAGGATAACAGGCATGAGCCACTGCACCCGGCACTATATAGATAGTCCTTAATTTCTTTCAAAAATGTTTTGTAGTTTTCAGGTTACAAGTCATGTCTTTCTTTTGCTAAATTTATTCCTAAGTATTTTATTCATTTTGTTGCTACTATAACCTTTGGAAGATTTTTTTATCAAATTATGCTAGTCAAACGAGCTGGAAAGTATTCTATTTTTCCTACATTTTGTGATATTTTGTATTAGATTAAATTTATCTATTCTTTGAATGTTTACTAGAACATGGGGATAAAACAATCTTGGCCTAGTGTTTCCTTTGGGGGAAGATCTTAAATTTCTAATTCAGTTTCTTAATTGGCTATAGAATTATCTGGACTTTTTACTTCTTTGAGACAGAGTCTCACTATGTTGCCCTTGGTAGAGTGCTGTGGATCACAGCTCACAACTACCTTCAACTTTTGGGCTTCAGTGATTCTCTTGCTTCAGCCTCCCAAATAGCTAGGACTACAGGCACCTACCACAATGCCTGGTTATTTTCCTGTTGCAGTTGTCATTGTTGTTTAGCTGGCCCGGGCCAAGTTCGAACCCACCAGCCTTGGTGTATGTGGCCAGCGCCGTAACCATTGTGCTATAGGCGCCGAGCCTGGGTTTTTTACTTCCTTGTAAATTACTATATTTTTCTACAAATTCCTCTAAGTTAAAAAATTTATTGGTATGGCTGGTTGTGGTGGCTTATGTCTGTAACCCCAGCAATTTGGAAGACTGAGGCAGAAGGACTGCTTGAGCCTGGGAGTTTGAGACCTTCTTGGGCAACATACTATCTCTACAAAAAATAAAAAAATTAGCTGGGCATGGTGGGAAAATTGGTGGCACCACCAAATGGCACCACCACCTTCTGCTTCAGCCTCCTGAGTAGCTGGGATTAGGCATAAGCCACCATACCCAGCTAAAGTTTTCTATTTGTGTAGAGATGAGGTCTCACTTGCTTAGGCAGGTCTTAAATTCCTGACCTCAAGCAATCCTCCTGCCTCATCATCCTGTGCTGGGATTACAGGCGTGAGCCACCATGTCCGGCCTCCATTATGATTTTTTGACTCATGTATTAATTTCTAAATGCGTGAGATTTATTGGTTGGTAGTTCTTATTTCTTATTGACCCTTTACTGTAAGACAAAATACAGATTAGAAAAAAAACCCAACATACGGTTTAGGTAATTTTTATGAGGCAAACACCCTTGCAGCTCCTGCCAAGGTAAAGATTTGGAACATTTCCAGCCACCTAGTAAGCCCCTCCATTTGCCCTGTCCTAACCACAGACTCCTTCTGCTCTGCTAGCAACCAATAATTGACTTTTACAGTAATCTCTTCCTTGCATTTCTTTATGATTTAATTACCCAAGTTTTATTCCTAAACACTAGTACTGACTATGTTTTCTCTTAACTTGATGTGTCTTAGATAGCCTCCGTTCCTTCCCTTGTTTTTAGACTTTATCTGTTGAAGAACTGCTTTGCCTAACTTACAGAATTTCCCTGCAGTCTGGACTGCATACTCAGGAGTATACATGAATGCATACTCATGGTATAGTTTAACGTGTTCCTCTGTATTTCTTGCAAAATTTCAGCTGGATCCAAAGATTCTAACAGCCTCAAGTTTGATCTCTTGGCAAGAATTTAGGAAACATTGCGGAGGCATATATCATTTATTTATTTATTTCAGAGTCTTATTTTGTCACTCTCGGTAGAGTGCCGTGGCATCACACAGCTCACAGCAACCTCCGGTTCCTGGGCTCAAGTGATTCTCCTGCCTCAGCCTCCCAAGTAGCTGGGACTACAGGCACCTGCCACAATGCCCGGCTATTTTTTGTTGCAGTTTGGTCAGGGCCGGTATCGAACCTGCCACCCTAGGCATATGGGGCTGGCACCCTACTCACTGAGCCACAGGCACTGCCCCGGCACATACCATTTAATTGTGCTCTTTTTTCAAATGAGTGGGACCTGGAGTAGGTATGGGCCAAGGTGCTGCTGTGTACCTACAGAATGGACTGGCAGATCAGTAGCAATGAACAGGAGCTCTGTCAGAGTCTGGGGTCCTTTACTAGCTTTCTGAGGATAACAGCTGCTACTTCACTTCTGCCTGCCAAATCTTATGTAAATTTCTCTCTTGCAATCATATAGGGAAGGAAATTCTGGTTAACTTATTTCCACCTTAATTAAGATGACACAGTGCAGAGCCATCACAAAATCCTAGTGAGTTAGCCTGCTTTGGCTGCCTCAACAAAATACCATGGACTCGGTAGCTTAAAGAACGAAGTCTGTTTCTCACCATTTTAGCAGCTAGGAAGTTCAAGATCTATTTGCCAAGAGGGTTTCCTTCTGAAGCATCTTCTCTACGTTTATTGGTGGCTCATGTCTCTCTGTGTAGTCACATATACTCCTTTGTGCACACACAGGGAGAGAGCAAAGTCTCTGGTGTTCTCTTCCTGTAAGAGCACCACTACCATGTGGAGGCCTAATCACCTCCCAAAGGCCCCATCTCCAGAAACTATCACATGGTAAGTTAGGGCTTCAACATATGAATTTTGGAGGTACATAAATATTCAGTGCATAATACTTAGGAAAGAAATTGCTGAGTTAAAAGGAACATTTATATTTAATTTTGTGAGAACAACGTACTTTACTTTTCTATCAGTAACACATGAGAATTCCAGTTACTCCACAATTTCACAACCATTTGTTGTTAACATTCTAAATTTTCAGCATTCTTGTTGGTTTGTCTCTCTTTTTTTTTTGAGACAGAGCCTCAAGCTGTCACCCTGGGTAGAGTGCTGTGGCATCACAGCTCACAACCTCCAACTCCTGGGCTCAAGTGATTCTCCTGCCTCCGCCTCCCAAGCAGCTGGGACTACAGGCGCCCGCCACAATGCCCAACTATTTTTGGTTGCAGCCATCATTGTTGTTTGTCAGGCCCAGGCTGGATTCGAACCTGCCAGCTCAGGTGTTTGTGGCTGATGCCTTAGCCGCTTGAGCCACAGACACTGAGCCCAGCTTTTCTATTTTTAGTAGAGACAAGGGTCTTACTTTTTGCTCAGGCTGGTCTCAAACTCGTGAGTTCAAGGTATCCACCTGCCTTGGCCTCCAACAGTGCTAGGATTGTAGGCGTGAGCCACCACACTCAGCCAGTAGTTTTCTAATTATTAATGATGATGAATATGTTTCGTGTACTGATTGGCGATTTGTAATTCTTATGAGATGTGTATTCATGTCTTTTGCCCTTTAGTTATTGAGTCCATATACCAGTACTTTGTCAGGCATATATTTCATGAATATCTCCTCTCAGTCAGTGGCTTACCTGTTCATTTTCTGAATGCTATCTTTTGTTTTTTATATCTGTGATGTGTGATTAATGTTGCTTTTTGATGTGCAGATTTCAATGAAATCTGATTGATCTATTTTTCCCTTTATAATTTTTTTTTTTTTGTGATTTTTTGGCCAGGGCTGGGTTTGAACCTGCCACTTCTGGCATATGGGGCCGGCACCCTACTCCTTTGAGCCACAGGCACTGCCCTATTTTTCCCTTTATAATTTGTTCTTTTTATATGCTATCTACAAAATCTTCTCACCCTAAATTTATGAAAATATTCTGTTTCCTTCTAGAAATTTTACATATTTACATTTATATCTATGATTCATCTGAACTTAATTGTTGAGTATGGTCTGAAGTAGGGACTGAGGTTCTTTTTCTTCATATGGAAATCCAATTGTTCCAATACTAGGTTTTAAAAAGGCTTTTATTTACTATTAATTTCACTGGTGTCTTTGCAGAAAATTGATGAGCTAAATGTGCAGGTCTCTGGACTTTCTTTCTTTTTTTTTTTTAAAGAGACAGAGTCTCATTTTACCACCCTCAGTAGAGTGCTGTGGTATCACACAGCTCAGAGCAACCTCCAACTCCTAGGCTTAGGCGATTCTCTTCCCTCAGCCTCCCAAGTAGCTGGGACTACAGGCGCCCGCCACAACGCCTGGCTATTTTTCTGTTTTTGCAGTTCAGCCGAGGCCCGGTTTGAACCCGTCACCCTCGGTATATGGGGCCGGTGCCCTACTGAATGAGCCACAGGCACCGCCCTGGACTTTCTATTTTGTTTCATTAGTCTATTTGTTTATTCTCATGTGAATATTACACTCTAGGTTTATAGTCTTAATTTGAGATAATTTATGCACTTCCATCCTTCTCTTCTACCTTAAGATTATTTTAGTTATTCTAGGTCCTACTGCATTTTTGAACAATTTCATAATAAAATTGCCAATTTATATAAAAATGCCTCCTGGAATTGCATTAAACTGTATAATAAATTTGGGGAGCACTGGTACAATTACAATTTGAATTAAGTGATCTTTTTTCCCCCTATTATGTCCATTCTGCTGTTAAGTCCATCCAATGACCTTTCATTGTAGTTACTGTATTTTCCAGTTCTAAAATTTTGATTTGGTTCTCACCTAGAGTTTCTATCTATTTGCTGAGAGTCTCTCATCTTTTCACTCATTTTGTTCTTCTTTTTCAGTAAATCAATCCTTCACTTATAAGGCAGTTCATAGCCCATGCGTGCTAATTCCATCATCTGGGCCACCTGAAGGTCAGCATGTACAGACCATTTCTTTTTTTCTCTTGTTGAAAAGTCACATTTTCCTGTGTCTTCCTATGTTATTATGTTTTCATTCCATCCTGGCCAGTAAAGATGACAATTTATAAAGAGTCTCGATTATGCTATCTTAAAGAGTGCTCAATTTTGTATTGGTGGATTCTGTGAAGGATCTGTTTTGGGCTTTGTTAGGGTGGGCCTATTTTAATTTTTCCCTTCATCCTAGGGTATAGTCCTTGATTACAGATAAGGTCTTATGACCCATTTATGGTTTCAGCGTAAAGACATTTATAAATTATCTCTAATTTGGTGCTACTTGAAGTCAAAACTCTTGTCACCCCAGCACTTGGGGTCAGCAGCCGAAAACTCTGCTCACTCTGTAACTTCTCAGCTGTTGCTTTTTTCTGGATTCCTTGGAGTTGTACCCTGTGTATATAGGTTAGGGGACAGCCAAGGATCTGAGGGGAATCTATATTTGGATTTAGACCTCCCTGTTCTGTGGCTCCCTCCTGGTAAGATTTGCACCCCTAATTTGCAGCCACATGGCTGCCTCAAGCTCCAACCCCACGTCCTTCTCCATTGAGACTTTCTGTTTTAGTTCTAATCTTCCATGTGCCCCAGGAGCTAAGAAATGTCTTTAGGTGAAAAACTACATAAATGTGGAATTCACCTAGTTTACTTCCCTTCTTTCAAAGGTTGTGTCTTCTCCAGTTTCTGACTGTTTTTGATTGTGTTCCAGGCCTTCAAAGAATGGTTTTTAAATGTCCTGCCCAGAGTTAATAACTGTGACTGGGATAAGACTTGGCCAGATGCAAACTCTTCTATTACTCCAGGAATAAGCAACCTTGGCTCATGTGAAGTGTCATCCTTCCAGCCTAGTGCAGGTCACACAGGCTGGGCATCCGCCCACCACTCAGCCTAGAATATGAGCACCCTGACATTCCAGGAGTGTGTCAGAGCAGTTAGATGTGGCTGTTGTCTTTATCTATGACTGCTACCTAGTTGTTCAATAATGTCTATTTTCTTTTTAAAAAATCTCCTATTCCAGGGCTCGCATTTGGCCTAGGACCTCCTCATCTATCTACTTGGTTGTCCAGAGGGTGAATAGCCTCTGATAGAGGCTGGCTAGATGCTCATCAAAGCTATTTTCCTGTCGGACACAAGGTTAAGACAGCCAGCCCCGTTGTACTGGGTGGAGCTTTGTCACCTGTGTCCCTCCTGCCGTCTATCAAGTTGTGATACCAGGGTTATCTCTCTCTCCTTCCCTTTTACCAACCACGTTAAAGGTGGTGAAGCTGCACTATGGAAGGAGCCCAGGTTTCTTTGTTTTGTCTTTTTTTTTTGAGACAGAGTCTCACTGTGTCGCCCTCAGTAGAGTGCAGTGACATCACAGCTCACAGCAACCTTAAACTCTTGGGTTCAAACGATTCTCTTGCCTCAGCCTCTCAAGTAGCTGGGACTATAGGTACCCACCACAACGCCCAGCTATTTTTTGTTGCAGTTGTCATTGTTGGTTAGCTGACCAGGCCAGGTTTAAACCTGCCAACTTTGGTGTATGTGGCTAGTACTGTAACCACTGTGCTATGGGCACCAAGCCAGGAGACAAGGTTTCTAGACTAATATTTGAATGTGATACTGGCAAGGAAATAATCTCTGACTAAGCTAAACTACTGAGATTTTTTTTTTTTTAACAGCAATTGGCTGGCTCAGCGCCTATAGCTCAAGCGGCTAAGGCACCAGCCACATACACCAGAGCTGGCAGGTTCGAATCCACCCCGGGCCTGCCAAACAATGACAACTACAACCAAAAAATGGCTGGGCGTTGTGGTGGGCACCTGTAGTCCCAGCTACTTGGGAGGCTGAGGCAAGAGAATCACTTGAGCACAGGAGTTGGAGGTTGCTGTAAGCTGTGATGCCATGGCACTCTACCCAGGGCGACAGCTTGAGGCTCTGTCTCAAAAAAAAAAAATTAAAAAAAATAATAAAATAAAATAAAATAGCAATTAGTGCTACTTATGCTAATAACTTTGCTCAGACCATGTGTGGTAAAAATATGACAAAACCAGTGTCCTATGTCCTTTGATGGTTAACAAATAGAATTCCACTTATATGTAATTTTCATAATTATTATATTACTATACTAGTTTACATAAGAATTTATAACAATCCAGAGCATGAATGAATAAAAATAGTGACTTAAAGAATGGAAAAATGGTGACTTACCTAGAGACTGAATGCCTTTCTCTTCAAGAAAGCTCTGTAAAGCATCTATATTAAGATTTAATATAAATCCTAGTTCTGGTGTGAGTTTCCAGAAGCCATCCTATGGAATTAAGAAAACAAATTTGTTACATTATTGGAAGTTATGTTATGAATAAAATGTTTTTAATTTTCAATTCAGTGAATTAAGACATTAAAAAAATTATTATTGTAAAATCAAAGTTCTTCACAGACCAGTGACACAGTATTGTTTGAAATCTTGTAAATACCATGGTCACCAAGTACCTGGTAGCATCTGGAAAGAGGTTCATGTGAACAGACTTCAAAATGGCACATGTTTTTCTTCTAGCAGTTTCACTATACCAATGTTTCTCAAACTTTTAACTAGCATGATTTCCTTTTTCTAAAGAATTACTTTATGGAGATGTAACTGACATACAAAAAACTCTATATGAACTAGTGGGTTTGGAGGTAAGTATACTCCCATGATACTATCAAACCATAATCAATATTGATGGCATAAATTTATCTATCACTTCCAAAATTTTCTTTCATTTTGTTTTTTCTTTTCTTTTCTTTTCTTTTTTTTTTGAGACAGAGTCTCTATTTGTTGCCCTCAGTAGAGTGCTGTGACATCACAGATCACGCCAACCTCAAACTCTTGGGTACAAGCGATTCTCTTGCCTCAGCCTCCTGAGTAGCTGGGACTACAGGCACCCACAACACCAGCTATTTTTTTTAGGTACATGGTCTCATTCTTGCTCAGACTGGTCTCAGACCTGTGAGCTCAGGCAATCCACCCACCTCAGCCTCCCCGTGTGCTAGGATTACAGGTGTGAGCCACCTTGCCTGCACCTGTTTTGTTTACTCTTGTGGAAAAAGCAGTTAACACAAGATCTACCTCTTAGCAATTTTTTAAAGTATATGATATTGTTAACCACAGGCCTTGAGTTGTGTAGGAGAGCTCCAGCATGATGTCTTCTATTTGATACAAAACCCTACCCTTACATAGTCTGACATAAGAGGATGACAATTTTTTTTTTTTGAGACAGGGCCTCAAGCTGTCACCCTGGATAGAGTGCTGTAGCTTCACAGCTCACAGCAACCTCCAATTCCTGGGCTCAAGCAAGTCTCTTGCTTTCGCCTCCCAAGTAGCTGGGACTACTGGCGCCTGCCACAACGCCCGGCCATTTTTTGGTTGCAGCCATCATTGTTGTTTGGCGGGCCCAGGCTGGATTTGAACCTGCCAGCTCAGGTGTACTTGGCTGGTGCCTTAGCCTGTTGAGCCACCGGTGCCAAGCCAGGATGACAATTTTTAAACTACCTTTTCTGTGCCCACCACTCCTGCCTGCCCCATCACGTGTGTGGAGCAATGTGTCAGCTGAGCATGGGGCTCCTGACCTTGCCAGAGACAGACCTCAGCAATGGGGAGCTAAAACAGGGAGCAAAAAGGAGAGTGCAGTCCCAGGCAGGGGTACAGGTTGAAGGATCCATGACAATAATGTGCATAATGACAACAGTGGTAATTAGTATGTGCCAACCCTTATAGAACTGGTACCAGATGCTTTTCTTTTATCTTTCTTACCCACTTCTTGTGGAGGTCTTATGATTACACCACACTGCAGATGAGGACGCTGAGGCACACAAAGGTTAAGCTAAAGTCACACAGCTAACAAGCAGGAAAGCCAGGAGTAGTTGCAGGGTCTATACTCTTGCCAGTCTTCAGTATGCTCCCGAAAGGCTTCATGTACATTGCCTCACTCAGGTAAGCTGGGCAGCTGCCTCAAAATACTCTATGACGTAGACATCATCATTATCCCCAGTATGTGGATGAAGAAACTAAGACTCAGGTTATCTGACTTGCCCCAAATCACAAAGTGGTAGGGCTGGGGCTTGTACTGTTTTTTTCTTATTTTGGAGACAGGGTCTTGCTCTGTCACCTAGGCTGGAGTGCAGTGATGTGATCATAGCTCATTGCAATCTTAAGTTCCTGGACTTAGACAGTTCTCCTGCCTCAGCCTCCACTACAGGTGCATGCCATCATGCCCAACTAATTGTTTTTAGTTTTTGCAGATATGGGGTCTTGCTATGTGTCCCAAGCTGGTCTTGAACTTTTGGCCTCAGGCAATCCTCCCATCTTGGCCTTCCAGAGTTCTGGGATTACAGGCATAAGCCCCTTGTTACAGGCTGGCCCACACCTGATCTTGTGCGGCATTCAGTCCTTTCCACTTGACTAAACTAACTTACATCAAAACAAATTAATTACAAACTTGAGGTCTGAGTACCAATGCAGGACCTATATTAAAGGGTGTTTATTGGTTTAACAAGTAGAATAATAAGCTCTAACACATTACAGGTTGAATAATATCTACAGTCCCTACTTAATATGAAAATATTTAGAGTACACTTATAGCACTTGTACTTTACAATGGGAAGTTTATATAAATTGCAATTCATCAGCTCTAGCATCTGGGAAATTAAGATCTTCCTCCATAACCTATTCAGCGATGCCAGTTTTCAACTAAGGAACATTAACATTTACTAGCACGAGGCTCTGGCCCAGCAGTTAATGGATAAACACCAATCATCAGCATGCATACTGTTTCCTACTGCTGTTTTGTTTTGCAGTAAGTAAGGTAAGGGGCTGCACCATCATGTCAATCACACTGCTTCTGCAGGATAGTAATGAACAGTTCCATGACCAGCTACTTTGAGTTACACTGTCCTAAACAATGAAGCTAACTAACCACAGAGCTTAGGAAAAATATGACAAATACCTCAGTTTGTAGACCGAAAACTTCAGTCCAACGCACAGCATTCCCCCAACTTTGTTTGCTGACCTGATCTTCCAAATCTCCTAGCACAAGGTCTTTGGAACTTGGAAATGATGCTGATAGGGCATTAGGTTCTGTTTGAAAACAACTTCCAGCACTAGAGCCAAGCCCAGGATTTTCTTGGAGAGAATCCCAGAGTGCAGTTTTAGCATAAATATTTGGTGGCACAGGCCTTGGCCTACTGTGCACCAGCTTGGGCAAACTGACTGGCCGGGAACTTAGAAAATGAATAGCAGAGGAAGCAGAGGAATGGTAAGAACCAAAACCCTTGGTGGGAGCAGGAGCTCTAGAACGAGAAAAAAAACGATGTGGCTGATGGAAAGAGTCCAGTTTGATGGTAGCACCAACAAAAGGACTGCTCTGGCAGACACTGAGAGGTTTGGAGCCAAACAAGTCACCAGACAAAGCAGTATCAGAGAGGGGCTTGAAAGAAGGGCTCTGGGAGTACGTGGCAGAAGCAAATGCCATATGGTCCAAGTCAGCAGCAAGGCAACTGTCAGTCTCCAAGTTCTGAGGTGGCTCAGATTGCTTGAAATAAGTTAGAGAACCATAAGGAGAGATTGGAATAGGTAAGGTAGGAGACAGCAGGGAAGCAGAACACCTCACTGGGGCAGCCAGGCCAGGAGGTGGGGCACCCAGGCTAGGAGGCGGGGCAGCCAGGCTAGGAGGTGGAACACCCAGGCTAGGAGGCAGGGCAGCCAGGCTAGGAGGCGGGGCAGCCAAGCCAGGAGGTGAGGCAGCCAGGCGAGGAGGTGGGGCAGCCACGCCAGAAGGCAGAGCAGCCAGGCTAGGAGGTGGGGCAGCCAGGCTAAGAGGCGGGGCATCCAGGGTAGGAGGCGGGGCACCCAGGCTAAGAGTCAGGGCAGCCAGGCCAGGAGGCCGGGCAGCAAAGCCAGGAGACCAGCCAGCCAAGGGAAGAGGTGAGGCAGCCAGGCTAGGAGGTGGAATACCCAGGCTAGGAGGTGGGGCAGCCAGGCCAGAAGGCGGCGCAGCCAGGCTAGGAGGCGGGGCAGCCATGCCAGGAGGTGGGGCAGCCAGGCCAGGAGGCGGGGCAGCCATGCCAGGAGGCTGGGCAGCAAAGCCAGGAGATGAGACAGCCAGGCTAGGAGGTGGAACACCCAGGCTAGGAGGTGGGGCAGCCAGGCCAGAAGGCGGGGCAGCCAGGCTAGGAGGCGGGGCAGCCAGGCCAGGAGGTGGGGCAGCCAGGCCAGGAGGTGGGGCACCCAGGCAAGGAAGAGGGGCCTCGGTGACAAAGGTAGAGTTGGAAATAGGCGCATTTTTCAATTGTTCTGCAAATGAAAAAGGCCTCAGGCTGGCCGTCTGTCCCACAACTCCCCACTGTAAATTCAGCGGAAAGTCTTGTCCTGCTAGTTGCTGATCCAAGCTAACTCCTTCAAAATCTTCAGAAACTTTGTGCATAGGCAGTTTTTTACGTTTTCTTTTAGTTGCACTTTGAATTATGGGGACACATAATTCTTCCTTCCATTCAGAGGATGCTGAAAGAAACTGCAGAAAAGAAAATTATTAACATAAGGAGAAAACATAATAAAAGGGAACAATGAGGAAAACATTTTTCCTAGTAGCCCACCTCATCCCAGAATCAGGATCATCAACACAGGCAGGGACTTGAACAGTACACTATAGATATTTGAGATCATTTATGTACAAAGCCCTCATTTTATACATATGGAAGCAGAAACCTGGAGAAAATATCAGAATCAATACACTGAAAGAAGTTTTTCTGTTTGTTCCTAGAATTATGGAATTTTAACACACGAGGAAACCGAGGACTACAGAAGTGAGATGCCCAAGATTTTACAATGAGCAGTATCATAATATGTAAATGAGCCCTTACTAAGCTAGCAATTTAAATTATCCCAATCTTTTATGTTGCTTTCCAGCAATATTAAGAAAATGAGAAAGTTGAAAAAAACTTTTCAAAAGCTGTAATGTAAATGAATGAATATATCGTTTCCCCAGAATATGAAAATATGTAAAATAAAAGGGAATGAGGAATGCTATGTGACTACTGTTATTTGAATCTAAACGTAAAGAGTGTTTCTTAAAAAGTATCATAAAAGTCCTTTAGGATATTTTGAAAATCATTAACTATGTACATTTAAAAAAAGGAGAAAATTTCAGGTATATCTTTTAATAATTAGTACTGTAGAACACATAAGAAAACACATATGTCAAAATAACATTTAAAAATAGTAAATTATCTGCTTAATTTTTTTTTTTAAATGGAGTCTCACTCTGTTGCCTGGCTAGAAAGTAGTGGCATCATCACATCTCACAGCAATTTTAAACTCCTGGGCTCAAGTAATCCTCCTGTCTCAGCCTCCTGAGTAGCTGGGACTAGCGGCACAAGCTACCACAAATGGTTAACTTTTCTTTTCTTTTTTCTTTTTATAGTGATGGAGTGTCACTCTTGCTCAGGATCTCTCTATCTTTTTTTTAAGTTCTAATTTTTTTCTTTATATTGTAGGGGATTCATTGAGGGTACAAGAAACTAGGTTACACTGATTGCATTTGTTAGGTAAAGTCCCTCTTACAATCGTGTCTTGCCCCCAAAAGGTGTGGCACACACCAAGACCCCACCCCCTCTCTCCTTCCTTCTCTCTGCTCTCTCTTTCCCCCACCCCCACCGTGTCATTAATTGTCATCAATTGTCCTCATATAGAAATTGAGTACACAGGATTCATGCTTCTCCATTCTTGTGATGCTTCACTAAGAATAATGTGTTCCACTTCCATCCAGGTTAATACAAAGGCTGTAAGTCTCCATTTTTTTAATGGTTGAATAGTATTCCATTGTGTACATATACCACAGCTTGTTAATCCATTCCTGGCTTGGTGGGCATTTAGGCTGTTTCCACATTTTGGCAATTGTAAATTGAGCTGTAATAAACATTCTAGGGCAAGTGTCCTTATGATAAAAGGATTCTTTTCCCTCTGGGTAGATGCCCAGTAATGGGGTTTCAGGATCAAATGGGAGGTCTAGTTTGAGTTCTTTGAGGGTTCTCCATACTTCCTTCCAAAAAGGTTGTATTAGTTTGCAGTCCCACTAGCAGTGTAAAAGTGTTCCCTACTCTCTACATCCATGCTAGCATCTGCAGTTTTGAGATTTTGTGATGTGGGCCATTCTTTCTGGGGTGAGATGGAACCTTAGGGTTGTTTTGATTTGATTTCTCTAATAATTAGGGATGATGGACATTTTTCATGTTTGGTAGCCATTCGTCTGTCTTTTTTTTTAAAGAAGCTATTTGCATTTTAATTGAGAATTACTAGTAGCCCTTGGGTAACTGTATCTGTAGTACAGACAGTTTTAATTTGGAAGACAAAATCCCTCCTAAGGAAGTCAAAAATTTCAAAGGCAACTTTTAATTTACATCTTCTAAGAGCACCCATGTTCAAGTTTTCCTAAAAAAGGAAAGCTCTTTTTATTTCTAAATATGAGAAATTGTTAATGTTCCTTCCTTTGGTCTTCCTACACCCCTCACCACAAACAAAAAAAGCTAGAAAGGGGGCAGCAAGTGCAAGATAAAAAAGAAAATCTAAATAGTATGAAATTAGTTTTTAGTTTTACCTCAAAATAAATGCTTAACATTTTTCCAAAATCAAAACTGAAGGCGACCACTTAGGAAGAAGGGTAGAAGGATATTTTTCCCTTTTCTGGGTAAACCAGTAAGGGAGATTTCTACTGTGGCTTGGTGTCTTCCATGGGATTCGTCTTCATAAACAAAATAAAACAAAACAAAATCTCTTCCCATCCTTTATCATCAGTTTATCTACCAGGACTGTGCCTGGTAAGAAAACCCCCCTAACAACCCTTCTCCTGAAACACAACACAAAATAAGGAATTGAAAAAGTTGAGAAAAATCTTTTAACTCATTCATGTAAAATCCTCTAAGGAGATTTAGCAACTGAGCCAAACTTTCTGCCTGTGAGTCGGTATGTGAGCATATTAGGTGAATTGATACCAGAGTCACTGGGTACCTGAGCCTTGGTCACAATTCACCACAGGGATGTCTTAAAATTGAATTTCAGTTTCAGCAGATACTTCATATTCACCTGAGCAATATCATAGACAATGTACTCCTTATACAGTAGACACGTGTCGTTAACACTGGATGAGATCCCGGTCCTCAGAGGAACCTCCACACCATCCAGAGTTAATACTAGCTGAACAGTCATGAGTAGTTTTGCCCAAACCTTTGACAGTTGCTTGCCCTTGGGCAACTTGCTGATGTGTGAAGCATGCTTCAATTCATACGTATTTCCAAGGGCAACTTCTCCCAACAAGATCAAGCCTATTGGGTCTCCCTGAGATGTGTGGCAGTAGCTGGCACTCTTGGAGACCATGTTGGCAAAACAGATCCCTTTACCAAACATGTAGCCCATCACAGGCGCTTCAGGAGGGGCTATCCATAGACCCAGGGATAAGATTCCAGCAAAGTTGGTAGCCCTGGAGCCGTGCCACAGCAATCTTCGGTTATGAAGCTGCTTAAAAGGTTTATAGCGCTGGCTTTCCCCTTCATGCTCTATCTTAAAGATATCAACAACTTCCAAGTCATATGCACTGTGTGTGGTAGCATGAGTGTTCTTAACATATTTCCTGATGATCTCGGCTTCTTCAGATCTTTGTCAACCACCTTAATATTGGTTTTGAGCTTCTCATAGTTGAGATCGATGGGGTCCTTGCTGCTATCATCAGACCCACCCCTGAACAGACTGTACGTAACCCATCTCAATGTCTAGCAGGTTGTCTAGCATTTTTACCTTGGCCTACATGCTGCCTGTGTTGTTCAAGAGTGGAGGTTTCTTCATCCCCAAGTACAGGGGGATCAGGGTGTAGAAGCGATTTGACAGATCCAGAATCTGGGAGTCACTGCTGCCCTCAGACAGTGCCTGCTGGACCTCACTGAGGATGGAGTATGCAGCCTGGATCTGCCTCTTGCTCAGCTTCCCCAAGGGCATCTTATGAAGGTTGATCTCATATTCCACCATGGCTTTCTTCATACTTTCCACATCAAAGATCATCTTAATAAGCTCCTGAACTGGCTTGGAGAGCCTGGACTTGGTCCCTGGGTTTACTGTCAGTTTCTTCACCACCTCTTCATCCTGGTGATAGTCAATCTCCAAAGGGTAGAACTTTTTGGGATACTTGGTGAAATTTTTGGAGTGCCAGGCATCCCCAGTTTTTTCTTCATATAATTTCATCAAGTGCTCAATGGCATCCTCTTTGGACGGCATCTGTGCTAGTTTGTTTGCACACCAATCACTGTGCCCATGCAGCCCCAGGACCGGAATATCCAGTACCTGCTTTCCTTGTCATCCTCCAGAAGCTGCAGCTTGTAATAGGAGTTGGTTCCTTTAACAATATCTACCAGGCCAAGGGTGGCGCTTAAGACTTTCCCACCTTTTTCCAAGACATGTGTGCAGAGTGCTCCAGACAAGAATCAGGATCAACAGCCCCTCCTTTAAGTGTTAATTTCATTTTCTTTTCAGATTTGTTGATACCTTCCTCCTTGATGGGGCCCTTGCTTTTCTTAGCTCTCACAGACTCTGACTTCCCTTTTGGGATTGCTACTTCAACAGGCTCTGCCTTCACCTCTGCCCCCCAGGGGGACAAAATGTATGCTGAGAACAACTCTGGAAGGCTCTTGGTGGAGGCGGAGACATCTTGGAGGAAATCCTCAGACACAACACAAATGCTGGCTTCTTTTACTTCCTCCATTTTCTTACTCATCTTTTCTATTTCCTTTTTCATACTGATGTACAGGGAGGCCTTGTTGGTCGTCCCTGTCAATCTCTCCCCAAGTTTTTCAATCATGGCCTTCACTTCATCCTTGTTCCGGGAGAGCTTCCCAAGAGTGAGGATCTTCACGTTAAGTAAAGACTTATCTGCAGGAGCAGAGGAGTTCACAGAAGCATGCGCTGAAGCTGTGGAGGGTGGAGGTGCTGCCGCCACTGGTGTGCTGGTTTCTGAGGGGAATATATGATCTTGGCTTGGTGCCTGTGGCTCAACGGGCTAAGGCGCTAGCCACGTACACCTGAGCTGGCAGGTTCGAATCCAGCCCGGGCCTGCCAAACAACAATGATGGCTGCAACCAAAAATGGCTGGGCGTTGTGGCGGGCGCCTGTGGTCCCAGCTACTTGGGAGGCAGAGGCAGGAGACTCGCTTGAGCCCAGGAATTGGAGCCACAGCACTCTATCCAGGATGACAGCTTGAGGCTCTGTCTCAAAAAAAAAAAAAAAAAAAGGGAATATATGATCTTGCCTTTTCACCTTCAATTTCTTGATATAAGAGATTTCTTGAAATTCCTTTGAGGTTACCCATTCTTTCTGGCTGGGTGTGTGTGTCTTGAACATACACTTGGTCCAGGCAGTGATGTCTCCAGTACAGTAATAAGAATCACTCTTGAAGACCAGCTGGCCTGAGCATTCCTTGCAGGGAAGGAGGGCACCAAGTGCTATGCCATCAGTTACTCAGTTCAAAATTGCTGACTCCCTAGAAGGCACTTTGTGCTTGTTGAAGATGTTGTGCTTGTTGTGCTCTTTCAGGTCATTGGTTGAACACACTTTCTTTAGCTCATCCTTGATATTCCAGATCAGGTTGTTCTGGGCCTTGAGGGCCTTTTCAAGCTTACTATCCTTGTCTTTTTCTTTTTTCTATTTCTTCTTGGCCACTTCATCCATCCCATCTATCTCATCACCTTTTCTCTTTCCTTCACTCTTGACTCCTGGGAGCTGCTTCCCCAAGGCTTCTTTATCCTCTGCAGTGAGGAGGCTAAAGCCCCTGAGCTGGCTCGCACTGTACTCTGGCCAGAAACCCAGCTCCTCCCTGTTCTTGACAAAGCAGTTTGGGTGGTACCAGTGATCAATCATGCCCAGCTGTGGCTTCTCTGGGTCCAGTATCTTCTTGGACAGGCGCATCTGGTCCTTTTCTATCTTCTCCATACACCCCTTGCACATGCTTCTGTTGGACTTGGCATAGTCTGCTGCAAAGTCTCCTAAGGTCTTCTCCATCTTGCTGCCACCTCCGGCCTGGCCTTTGCCAGTCACTCCTCCAGCCTCCAAGGTCTTCTTGACTTTCTGCTGGTTGTCCCACCGCAGCTCAGAGAACCCATCCACCTCCACGTCAGGGTGCCGAACAGAGTGGCCCACCTTCCAGAAGCAGGAGAAATGTGGGACTTTCCCGTCGAACATAGGTGATTGCACCATGATGGCCATCCGGAGCAAATCCTTAGGGATGTTCTCACTGCATTTCTTCCAAGAAACACACCTGATCTTGGCATATTCTACTCAGTAGAGCTTATCCGAGGACTCCTCCATCCTCGCCCTTGTGCCTTTGCAGCTCCAGGAGCCTAGGGACTTGTGCTGCCCCTTTGCCCACCCACAGGCACCCGAGAGCCTAGAGCCACCACTGCTCTCAAATCATCTGTCTTCTTTGGAGAAGGTTCTATTCATGTCTCTTGCCCATTGATATACAGGATTGTTGGCTTTTTTCATGTGGATTAATTTGAGTTCTCTATAGATCCCTAGTTATCAAGCTTTTGTCTGATTCAAAATATGCAAATATCCTTTCCCATTGTGTAGGTTGTCTGTTTGCTTTGGTTGTTGTCTCCTTAGCTGTACAGAAGCTTTTCAGTTTAATTAAGTCCCATTTGTTTATTTTTGTTGTTG
>CAUYRH010011976.1:0-10607 GCA_963574655.1 Perodicticus potto | reverse complement strand
GCCTGAGACGTGCAAGTCTCCATGGGACCTAGCAGTGCGCCTTTCTGGTCGTCAAACTCTGAGATCCACGTTTCGGTGGAATTTTTTCCCAATTAGGTTTTGTGAGTTGCGACCTGCTATCCTCCCTGTGGGAGGGGCCGGCTGCCCCTCCGCTGTGCAGGGGGAAACAGTTTACAGCAGTTTCCACAGTTATGAACTATATTTCAAACACAACAATCCACCAAATTGCTGTGCATCGCCAAGTGCCCATCCACTCCGACAATTCACATGGTGAAAGGTCCAGTACTCCCTCCCTCTCACCTGCTGACTGGGGAGTGATGAACTACGGGACCGTCACCGTAGCCATCTTCAGGACTCTCCCCAAGAACTGTGTGTAAATAAAGGATAGGGAAGCAGGGGGAAATCCGGTTCTCCCCTCTGCCACAAGCTCAGCCCAGTGCTGGCTTCTTGGCAGGGTCCACCCCGCCGCCCTGAACCAATCACATTTCTTAAAGCATGAAATTAATAGTCATTTTTTAAACAATGATTCTAGATTAATACAAATAAGTTAATAAATATAGATCATTGTGGAGAATCACAATAGGCAAAAAAAATCAGTAAACATGGAACTACCAAAGAAATTGATCAGTTCTTCTCTAATGTTTCCTTCAGTTATCATATTTAAAATTTTATGTAAAATATTGCTACTATTTGTGTCTCCCCAAAAATGTATGTGTTGAAACCCTAATTCCCAATTTGATGACATTTGATGGTGGGTCCTTTGGGAAGTAATTAAGATGAGTTTGGAATTCTTATTATGAGATTAGTTTATATGCATAGGAAGAAACCCAAGCTCTCTCCTTTACTATCCTGTAAGATACAGCAAGAAGGAGACCATCTGGACACCAGGTGGAGCCCCCTTCTAAAACCCAAATGTACTGGCATCTTGATCTTGGATTTCCCAGCCTCCAGGACTGTGAAAAATAATTGTTTCTTTAACTACCAAATCTACGGTGTTTTATTACATCAGCACAACATGACTGAGACAACAATGGATATAATTTCCACAGAAGGTGTGTGTATTTGTCAGGTTTATCAAAGAAAGAGAACCAACAGGAAGTAGCAATTCCTCCAACAAGTAGTATCACTCATTTTCATCCATCCACTTGAAGGTGCTTGAAAAAAAATTTTGGTAGCATGAATGAGTCAATTACTTTGAAATTTGCCTTCATACATGTTCTTTTTTTCCTGAGTTAATTTTATTAAATAAAAATAAAAGTACTTAAAGATACTTTATAATTTTGTACTTCAAAATTAAGTTAAATATTTATTAGAGAGCCCAGATGGGCACTGAAATTTGTATGTGACTTAGTCTTTTTTATCATGTTATTTCCTTTCCTTGGAGTCTTGTGTTCAAGTGCTCATTTCTCATTCTTAGGGAATCTCTTTCCATTAAGTATATCTTCTCTTCTCCCTTGATAATATTATTTCATTTTGACTCCTATCCATAAGAATTCATTACTTCCTAATGAGAAACTTACTCTTTGAAGAGATATTTCTATAGCTAAGGCAATATTTTCAGAAAACCAACATAATTCTCCCATTCTTTTATTCCTCATATGTCCTATAACATGGGATTCCAACTGTATGTTGAAGAATATGAAAAATAATCACTGGTGGGATGCAGTGGCTCACACCTGTAATCCTAGCTCTTTAAGAGGCCAAGGCAGGTGGATTGCTTGGTCAGGAATTGAAGACCAGCCTGAGCAGAGCGAGAGTGAGACACCATCTCTAAAAATAGCTGGGTGCTGGGTGTTGTGTTGGGAACCTGTAGTCCTGTCTACTTGGGAGGCTGAGGCAAGAGGATCACTTGAGCCCAAGAGTTCGAAGTTACTGTGAACTGTGATGCCACACACTGTACTGAGCACAACAAAGTGAGATTCTGTCTCAAAAAAAAAAAAAAAAATCACTGATAGCTATGTGTCAGATTTAATTAATGAAAATACAAGATACTCTGTTAAATTAGAATCTCAGGTAAACAAGAAATACAGATATATAAATTTTTAGTATAAGTATGTCACATGCAATATTTGGTAAATGCTTATTTTAAAAATAATTTTCTATTTGAAATTAATATTTACCTGGGCTCCCTACCTTTTATCTGAAAATCCTACTAATGATATGCTAAAGATAAGAGTAATTTTGGTATCTCTTGAGATGATAACTTTCTGGAAACTTACGATTTCTGAATCCTAAAGTGTTTCTTATGGCAAGTAACATTCATCTTTGAAGAATTTACAATGACTAACTCACTACATAACACTTAAAATATTTTTAGTTTAATTTTGTATTTTTACCTGAGATTCCTCATGAGCAAATATGGAATTAACATAAAGAAACAAGGAAACATGAAATTGTGCTTATCACCTAGGTTGCACTAACTTTCCCACAGATTATGCAGACATATATTTCCATTTTGAAAATGCTAAAATAAAAATCCATAAATGCTTTTATAAAATTACACTGTTTGAGGGCAAAAAATTCTTTTTATCACAAAAATTAGAGCCCACATGCACATCAATTTTGAAACAGATTTTTGCCCATTTTTTCTTTTTGGAACTAAAAATAAAGAGTTTCATAGTTCATACTACATACTCTGAACGTATACAGCCTAAAGCACAATTTTCAGCTGAATTTTAAGCCCCTGTGAAATGGGAATTCTAATGGAAATACTGACAGACTGCTAGCTGCAGGGACGCCAGCAGGCACCACTATAATAAATGGGTCTGCGAGAGACATGAGATAGGCCCACAGGTAATTAATGGCAGAAATAAAATAAAATATAGGCACACCATCCCAGTGAGAGCATGATGCAATGGAAGAAACTTGTAATAAAACACAAAGAATGTCCATTTAGCAAAGAACTGTGAGGAAAGACTTGTAAAATAAATCATGAGCCAGGTCTGCAACTATAAGCAGTCATTGCAAATTCCCTTACAATTAGGATTTTTACAAAAACACTATAAAATCATTTTTGGCTAAGTGAAATTACTCTGTGTAAAGGATCAAGAAGGCAATGAAATATAAAGTCAACTACTCAGGAAAGCTCATGATATCCAGGGTTTTCTAGGTTGGAATGTCTCATTGTATGGAGTCCAAGAATATCACTCTGTATTGCAGAAGAATAGAGTGTAAACTATATTCTTAGAAGACAGAGTGATATGGCTGTATTCTATGTTCCATCAAAATCTTACTTCAGTCTCCTAGCTGCATTTTTATTTCCCCCTGCGAAACAAAACGACCCTTAGACCTTTGGCCATAATTTTCTTGATCATTAAAGGATGATTGACATCAGTTTAATCAACTGAAATCCACTTTACTTCATTATTTTCTAGACTAAATGGTGACCCAGAAGACAATCTATGAAGATTAAGACACTGGCAGTTGGGATGAGGTGAGGTGGGTTGCAGGAGGGGGATGGCAGCAATAGCGAGAGAGAGAGAATGAGAGAAGAAAAAAAAATGACTATAACAGATTATTGGCCTACAAATTTTAAAATCCTCTGTCGTGTTTCCTGCCCTCAGGGTGGCAATAAATTAATTCTCTCTGTTAAATGGGATTTTCAAGTCCAAAAAAGTTGGAATGACTCAAGGTCTCATGGCTGAGACACTGGGAAGAGTAATGACAAGTATCAACTATTTTCTCCTGCTGAAAATTTTCCATTTTAACATATTGCCCTTGTAATTTTATAAAAGGGAAACATTTTGCATGATTTAGAAATACTCTTTTTTTGCTTTACAAGCATATATTTGGGCTAAATAATTTAGATCAACTGCTTCTACTAGCAGTATTTCTATAGATATTGAGTTATGGTATCTTATACATAAAAGCATTGTAAATAATAAATGCTATTATTATTGCAATTATTATTAACTATTATTATTTTCTCATTACTTTATTACAACTATTACTACTTTTCTCACTACAAGAGAAGATATTTTACTTAATAAAGACACTATCTTTTTCCTAGTAAAATTTGTAAAAATATCCAAAGCCAAATTTTGATAGCAGTAATTCTCTTTTTTCTCACCTTTTTGTTTGACCTACAAGAGCTGTAACCTTAATAAGGATGAGTCAGATTCACTATGATGAAGAAAGAATAGAGAATAACTTATCAAAAAAGATCATTTTAAATTTCTGATGATGACCAACTAGTTTTGTAAAATGAATGGAAACGCATTGAATTTATGTTTGTTGCTGAATGCCTGATGTTAGCTATTTCTAATTTTTAGATTACTGGAATTATAATTTATAGTGGGAGTGTGGTGATAAAATTGTGTTCAAATTTTTTATCTTAAAGTGGCAAAAAAAAGTAGAAGTTTGGTGGACCAGTAATTTTAAACTTTTTATTTTTAAAAATCTATTTTAATTGCACTTTTTGCCCTTGTGCAAAATAAAGAAATCCCTCTAATTTTAAACGTGAATTGAACATAGGAAAATAGAGAGATCAGCAGTTAAAATGAGATAATCTACAATTCCTGATCACCTTGCACTTCTGTTTCTTTTCTTTTCTTTTTTTATTAAATCATAGCTGTGTACATTAATGCAATCATGGGGTACAATGTGCTGGTTTCTATACAATCTGAAATATTTTCATCAAACTGGTTAACATAACCTTCATGGCATTTCCTTAGTGCATTTCTGTTTTGACAGCTACATGGTGTGTAGGTACAGGAGACCAAACCTAGCCCCATACAATACAGGTAGTCAACTAAGGGATAAGCAGTAAGGCCCAAAGTGCTACACCCTCAGAGTAAGAACAAATTAGAAGGAAGCCAACTCTACAAAGAAAGGCAATGAGGAATCAGGCCTCTTTTACTCGAGTGGAAGAAAATTATTTTCCACCATGTAATATTAGGGAAATGTTACCATGCAACCCAAGCTCATATAGCCTGTGTGGTCCAAAATACTTTTATCTCAGTGTTTACTTGTAAGTGATCTCTGATATATCAATTTCAAGCATTCACTATATAGACAATAAACTTACTGTATCCCTGGATTTCAGTTCCTTCACTTCTAGATGTTTTCATTCACGTCTTCAGTCAATAGACCATCTTCTAGGTCTCATAAGATTAGACCTCAAAATAGTTAATAACGTGTGATTTCAAACTATTTATAAAAATAATATTCACTTTTATATTTTTATAGATATATATTAAAACTAGGGAAATCTCTTGATTATATTTCTGGTAAGTTGAAATTTTGTATGTAAAATCACCATTTGCATTATCTGTGTAATACTAATTTAATGTTTTACTTATTAAAACTATAGATCTTAATAACTTCTTTTATCATATTAAAATATAGCATATACATATGTTTTTAATTTATAAATATGATAACTTAAAATAACAATGATTTATTACAATGATTATTATTATTTAGCCATTAATAAATTTTAAATTAACTGAATTATTTTGACAAATTCAAATCCTAAATGTATAACATTACTTACATAATCAGTTAAAATTTGTAAATATATTTTGAACTATAGTCACAAATTTAATAATCTAAAACTCTTTGGGTTTTAAATATGAAAAATATTTTCAAAATCTACCTACTATGCATAGATAGATTTTGACAAGCAGAGAAATAATCACCATGGTTAGAAAACTTATTGGTAAGCATAATTCAAAGGTATTTTTGAAAGGTACCATTTTCTGATTTGTTTCATATACTTGTATTTATTTCTGTGTATTTCAATAATATAAACCAATCTGTAATACAAATACAGAGGGAATTAATATCTCAGACTGGCTAATATTACTGGGTTGCAGACTTGATTCTAAGTCATAGTTACAGACTTGGGTTATGGTCCAAGATTCTGGACAGGCATGTGAGTGAGATCTGGACTTGATTTTTGGGATGACTTTATCATATTTTCATATTAAATAGTTGGTTTGGGGAAATAATTCCATGTGCATTGAAAGACTCCATAGAAACCTTAAAAGTTATGCTTTTAAGCTTAGATTTTATACTTAAGTTTTTTGATTCAGTGCATAAGGTATTCTCTGGGTAACTTTAAGACTTGTCCTTAGTTGTATTTTCATATAATTCTCTTAACTTATTAAATTTATTTGGAAGATAGAATTTTGTACCCTACAACATATTGTGGCTAATCTCTTTAATTTCAGAATTGCAATTAATACAATTTATACTCCAGATTCTAGAAATGGAATTTCTTGTTGCTAAAGTAAAAGATCATTGAGCTCTGTCTAATTTTTGTATTTTACTTTTTTACTGTTGACTTTATCATAATTTTATACTTACTGGACTAAATTCTTAATTCTGTATAATAAATTACTCTCAACATTAACGACACAACCAATTAGCAACAATAACCATTTCCCCCCATAGTTTATTGTAAGCCAGGAATTCAGAAAGGGTTCAGTTCTAGGCTGTGGCTGCTGGTATTTTCAGGTTTGACCAAGTTGGGGGTCCAACATGGCTCACTCACAGAATTGGCAGGTGATGCTCATTGTTGTCTAGAACTTCAGCTGGGATAGTCGATTAGAGAACCTACATATGGCCTTTTTCATATGATGGCTTACAGAAAAGTAACCTTAGAATAGCTGAAGTTCTTACATGGTAGTTGTGGTATGAATGGCCAAATGGTAGGGAGCTATATTTCTTTTATATCCTAGCTTACAAAGTTAAACATATTCACTTTCTTCTGTGTGCTATTGGTCAAAATAGTTACAAATCTAGATGAATTCAAGAGAAGATCATAGATTTCATCACCAGATGAGAGAAGTGTCAATGAAATGGTTGACATTTAAAGAAATTAAAATAATATTTATTGTTAAACTAAAGTCACTTAAACAGACTCCAAAATTATGACTTATCTAATCCTAAAATTACTACTTTGTTAGGGGGACTTTTTCACATAACTTGAAGTTAAAGACAACTTTTTCTTTTTGCATGTGCAAAGTTTCATTCATTACATTTATTACATAATTTTGTGCACCATAAGTTATATTGGTATTTCTAATTGAAGTGGTAAACTGTTATTTGCAATGAAAGATAGAAAATTCATTTTGATTCACTCTTACAATGCTATTTCTTTTGAGATCATTTTTATTTTATGGCATTATTTTAACAAAACATTTTCTTACTCCTAGAAATAAGACAGTCTTTAATTGATCAATAAAACTTTAAGGACCTTGTTACAGATGTTACAAATGGAATTTATCAAAGGCACATCTCTCATCAAGAAAGTAGAAGAAAGGTGCTTGAGTACAGGGTATGTCAAATTGGACAAGTAAGACCACAAATTGAGTCTTCTACAACTTAGAATATAAGACAGATAACTTATTAAGAATGAAAAGGCAAAAACATTTTTTAATACTAACCCTCTGATTTCTGGTGATCACAATATATTTAACATGTAGATTATCTTTAACCAGAAGAATTTTTTCAGAAAAAGAATGTTTTCCAACATCTTTCAACAGCTCAAGATGGGAACCGCACACAATTGCTAAGTTTCAAGGAGTGATGAAGCTAGAAGGAGGTGGTGTGGGAATCTGAGGCTGATTGTGAATTAATACTTATTTGTGTTTACTAATTCTATCATCACCCAAACCTCTCCCCTCATGTTAGTTGCCTGATTTGTTTTCATCTTTAAAGTACTTTTGAAAAATACTTGTTATTTTGAGATACTTGTAGATTTACATACTTTTGGAAGAAATAATTTAGGAAGTACCCTCTACTCAGTTCCTTAGAATGGTAACATCTGAGAGTACAGTATGATACCGTAACCAGGAAATTGACATTGATACTCTCCGGCAACTTTATTCAGACTACGTGAATTTTACACGTACTTATCTCTCTCTATATATGTATGTGTGTGTGTGTATGTATTCATTTCTATGAAAACTTATCATGTCTAGTTCACCTTTTCACCATCACAGTTAAGATACAGAAATGTTCCATTATCACAAGAATCCCTAGCACTGCCCTTTTATAACCCTCCTCTACTTTCCATATTTATTTACTATCAGATTCAATATATGCAAACTAACAATTTAATAAACATAATTAATACAATGAGAGTATAGGGAAAAAACAAAGATTATAGAAATTAGAGATTTTTAATTGAAAGTTTTCTTAGAGATAATTAACGTAGATTATCACTATTACGTATGCAACTAAACAAAAATTGATGAGAAAACCCAGCAATTTCCCATATTAAGTGCCCATATGAATGCTTTGAATTAACATCGTATATATCAAGTTTTAAATGACCAGGTAGGTATACTCTTCTCATTTGTTAACTTACATAATCAAAACTTTTCTACGTGTTATTTTAATAGCATTTAAAACAACCATCTCACAATGGTAGGTTGATGGGAATGAAAGAGGTTTTAAAGCAATTTCAGAATATTTATTGCGCTATTATTTAATAAAGCAAAGAATGCCACATTTTCAAAATTCATCAATCAATCCTTTATTACTTGTTATTTCCAACAATTTATCATTTAAAATGATATTTAAATTGTAATTACCTTTGGTTGAATAAAATGGACTTTGAATCCATAAATTTTGTGTTATTACCTTCTTTTGAATAAAATATATATATTTGTGGGTGGTGCCTGTGGCTCAGTGAGTAGGGTGCTGGCCCCATATACAGAGGGTGGTGGGTTCAAACCCAGCCCTGGACTAATTGCAACAAAAAAATAGCCGGGTGTTGTGGCGGGCGCCTGTAGTCCCAGCTACTTGGGAGGTTGAGGCAAGAGAATTGCCTAAGCCCAGGAGTTGGAGGTTGCTGTGAGCTGTGTGGTGCTACGGCACTCTACTGAGGGTGATTTAGTGAGAAAGAGTCTCAAAAAAAATAATATAGATATATATTTGTTAATTCATAAGTTGTCTATATCTTTGATATTTTATAAGCTACAATAGATCTCAACCCATTTCCATCACTTACTCATTGAAAATTCTACAAACCCACAACCTGGAATAGAGGTTCTGCAGATTATGCAGAATTGGTTTTTTTTTTTTTTTGAGACAGAGCCTCACTATGTCACCCTTGGTAGAGTGCCATTGCGTTACAGCTCACAGCAACCTCCAACTCTTGGGTTTAAGCAATTATCTTGCCTCAGCCTTCCAAGTAGCTGGGATTACAGGCGCCTGCCACAAGACCCAGCTATTTGTTTTTGCAGTTATGATTGTTGTTCAACTGGCCTGGGCTGAGTTTGAACCCGCCAGCCTCAGTGACTGGCACTGTAACCACTGTGCTATGGTCCTCGAGCCCAGAATCTCTGTTCATTCACAAATACAACTTTTGTTTTGGTCCTTTACTCTTGCAAACCATTAATAATTTTAATGTGTTCATCCTTTCTATAGATACAATTTGCAAATTTCATAAGAAATCAGACAAATAAATGTACCTGAACATATAATCAGCTATATATGAACAATTTAGACAAAATTGAAGCTTATTTTCAGATATACTAATAGTTTGTTCCATGATTCATTCTTCACAGAACATTGTTCCTCAGTAATCATATACTACTTTATTTATGATAGCTTCCATATTATCACATAAAAAAGTACATAATCTTTAAGGCATTATCTCTTATCTAAACCATAATTTTTACTGTGCTACAAAACACTGTTTAGTTGTTAATTTAGCCTTCTTTTCCCTTTTATGAACGTAGAGTCTACTACTGTCACGATAGCTCATTGTAACCTCAAGCTATCTTCTTGCTACTGTCTCCTGAGTAGATGAGACTACAGGCATGTGTCACCAGGCCTGGCTAATTTTTTTGTATTTTTAGTAGAGATGGAGGTCTTGCTTTTGCTTAGGTTGCTCTAGAATTCATGGCCTCAAGCTATCCTCCCACTTCAGCCCTGCAGAGTACTAGGATTATAGGTGTGAGCCACCATACCTGGACTTTCCTTTCCTTTTTATTTCAGTCTGTCTCACCAGTGTCAATGCTCTGATTAGTTTCCACTGATAATGACAAAAAAGTGATCTCCACATCACCTGTTGGATATGATCCTTTTATTTTTTTATTTATTTTATTTATTTTTTTATTATTTTTTATTGAGTCATAGCTGTATACAATAATTTAGTCATGGGGTACAGTGTGTGGGCTTCACATACAATCGGAGATATTTTTATCAACCTGATATAACATTAATGATATTTTCTCATTTACTATGTGAAAACATTTTTGATCCACATTTAAAAGTTTTCTCCTGACCCTTCAAATATGCACCACAAGTGTGATCTCACCCTTTATCCTCTCTCCCCCCACCCTCTCCCTCCCCTTCCTTCCCTCTCCCCTTTCCCCATCTTATTGTGCAATAAATGGGTTGTAGCCTTCGCTTGAAAGATATAAATTTGCTTCATATTAGGGGTGTATACATTGGATACTTTTTCTTCCATTCTAGAGACACTTTGCTAAGGAGAACATGTTCTAGCTTCATCCATGTAAATATGAAAGAGGAAAAGTCACCATCTTTCTTTAAGGCTGCATAATATTCCATGGTATACATGTACCAAAGTTTATTAATCCATTCGTGTGTCGTTGGGCTCTTGGGCTTCTTCCATGACTTAGCAATTA
>CAUYRH010011972.1:0-14959 GCA_963574655.1 Perodicticus potto | reverse complement strand
TTCACCATATCAGTGGAAGCAGAAACAAAGACCACATGATCCTCTCAATAGATGCAGAAAAAGCACTTGACAAAATTCAGCATCATTTTCAAAAAAGAACACTTAAGAAAATAGGCATAATGAAGGCTATGTTTAACAGTTTGATGAAAATATTTCAGATTGTAAATGAAGTCAGCACATTGTGCCCTATGATTGCACTAATGTACACAATTATGATTTAATAAAAAAAAACTGCATGCTTTTAGGTTATTAAGAAAATTAGCCAAAGCATCACTTTGAATTGTGATATTCATGGAAGTTAACCAATGTTGTTCTTCTTTCTTAATAGCCAAGGATCCAAAATGCAATAACTCGTCTAACACTTTAGTGAAGACAACTCAACACCTAAGACCACTGAACTCCTATAAACTAAAGAGCTCAAACTTTTCATGAGAAGGAAGCTGGAGGCAGGAATTTCTCCAGCCTCACCATGTGCACATGTACTGATGAAGACATCTAGAATATTGTCCACTTACCGGAGCAATTCATAGAATATGACTTCCCTAGAGGTAGCATCAATTCCGGGCTGAAGTCTAGGAATTAAAAAAATATATATATTTTATTTCCCAAGGATGTAGAAACCTTGGGAATGGCTGTGTGAGTCTTTGGGACAGTCTAGAAGGACTACTCACAATGCACATATTATGGCAGAGCTATTGGGTTTCGTCCTCGAAGAGAAACTGCCTCATCTTCATTCAAGCATCTTTGGGTCTGTAAACTAGATCTAGTCTAAAAATTATATGAGAGAACTTTAATCACTTTTTCTAGGACACAAGTCAGGGTCCTCTCCCCACCAGACTTATTTTTTTTAATTATTAGAACAAATAAGACTCTTTTAGGCTGCCTATCTATTTCAGCCCTAAGGATATCAAGACCAACTACCTACCCATCCACATCTCTGCATGTGGAATTGTTACTCTGGCCTTGCATCCCATTATCACAACAATGCCTCTCTTGTGCTTAGTGATTAAGCATCACTATTTGTCTCTTTCAGGACACAGGATCACGAAAACCCACTTATTGAAGGGAGTACATAATTATGGCATCTCCCAGCACTATTCTATACCTGTAGAGAAGAGCCATTAAGAGTTTTTCAAAGACACTGGTAGTCTCCTCACCAATGCCTTACTCAGTGCCTCAGTGGATGAATGCTACCTTAGCCTCTCCCAACCAGGTAAGTAAAATATCATGCATGATAAACTTAATGCCACATTTCTGTCTTGCTGAGGCTTTAGTTACATTCCTCTACATTTTACCCAGAGAAGTCTGGCTTCTCAATTTCATGTAAAGTAAGCCACAGTTGAATCCAGGTTTAAATCTACTAAATGAACAACTATGAGCCTATTTTGATAAATTCATCCCAGTCCAAAACTATGTTATTTCCTCCTTAGTTTAACACTCATAGAATCTATTTATACAATCTTCTTTTGGTGAATATGCTATCTCTTCCATGTTTAGAGTGTTTACTCCTGTCCCTGGAGGTTGTTGAGATCCAGTACTAGTTTAAGTCTGGAGGCAATGAGAGATGGTAGGGATGAGATGTGAGGATAATCAGCTTCTCTGAACTGCCTTAGATAGAAGGCAGATGGAACTGCAAGATGGAAGAAGAGACTGATTCTTTGGACAAGGTAGTTCAGAATTATTCAGAGTTTAAGGTCCAAATATTCAACAGAATCCCTCTAAATGTACCATTCTAACTTTAGGAATCCCACACCATTATTAATCTCCCCTGTGCATTGAGAAGCATCCATCCCACAGTCCTATAAATAATCATGTTCTCCATAACGTTCTATTACAACAGCCACTTTGTCACCCAAAGCCTTATCTTAAAGTGACACTTAATCGTGGGCAAATATAAATGAAAATGTAATTAAACTTTTATCACCACATGCCATGGATTAACAGTATTCCATTTTTCCTGGCAACGAAGTCATTTCTACTTTTAAGTCTAACTAAGTCAGATAACCAATACCATCTTCCATATTTGAGGCTCTGTTTCCTGGAACCTACACAGGTACCAAAAATGTATAAACAAGGGTTTGACAGTGTGACAGTTAATTTTTATGTGTCAATTTGGAGGGTCTTGGGGTTCACATTAACATTCAAATCAGTGCATTTTCAGTAACCCTATTTCTCTCCTTAATGTGAGTGGGCCTCTTCTACACTACGTTGAAGGTCTAACTAGAAAAATAAGACTAGCCTGCCCAAGCAAAAGGCCCAAGCAAGTTTATATCAGCTCTCCTGGGCTTCTAGGCTACCAGTCTTTGCAATGGAACTATGTCATCACTTTTATGGGTCTCTAGTCTGCCAGTCCTCACTATAGATTTTGAATTCAGTTCAAAAAACTGAATGACTGTCAGGAGAATGCCCAGAAACTACTGTCAAGGCTCTATCCCTGCCCATTATTAGGGTCCACATACCTGCCCTCAGCTACCTCTGAAACTCATGGTTATTCTCTTTTTTTTTTTTTTTTTTATAGAAACAGAGTCTCACTTCATCGCCCTTGGTAGAGTATCGTGGCATCACACTGCTCACATTCAGTGAATTCAGACTCCATAATCACATCAACCATTTATATTAAAATTCTTTGTGTATGTGTGTGTACATATCCAGTGGGTTCTGTTTCAGGAAATCAGAAGCTACCCTAGACATTTCAAGCAGGAATAAATTTAACATAGACTTACACAACCATTATGAAGGTTGAGGAATCCAAAGGTCAGAAAGTCTGGTGCTGGCTTTTAGAAACTCTAGAAGTGCAAGAATCACAGGGAAGTTACCACTAACGATCTTAGCAACCTGCAGCACCAAAAAAGGTGATTGTCAGGAGAATGCCCAGAAATTACCGTCAAGGCTCTATCCCTGCCCATTATTAGGGTCCACATACCTGTCCTCAGCTACCTCTGAAACTCATGGTTATTCTCTTTTTTTTTAATAGAAACAGAGTCTCACTTCATCGCCCTTGGTAGAGTATCGTGGCATCACACTGCTCACAGCAATCTCCAACTCCTGGGATTAGGCGATTCTCTTGCCTCAGCCTCCCTACATTAGGGTAGGGGTGTGAGGGTTTATTCTTGTTCGTAGAAAAACTTTTGACAAATTAAATTTAACAGAGTTTATTTGAGCAAAGAACAATTCCTGAATTTGGCAGCACTCGCAGCCAGAAGAGGTTCAGAGAACTCTACCTTGCAATGTGGGCAGCGAGTATTTATAGACAGAATACAGAAGTTTAGAAATAGGTTGAAGGGTTATCGTTCAGGGTTTGCCTTATTTGATATGGTCTGATTGCATTTGATATGGCAGCCCACAATTAGCTGAAGCTTGAGTGCTTGTGATTGAGATTTAGTTGTTTTGTATATTCCTCAGTTACATTTTCCGTTGGTTTACATTTTAGGTTAAGTTGTAGTTTCTTAAGTAGGGGACTCAAATTACAGAGATACCCTCAGGCCAATGACTTCCTGCTTATTTAATTTAACACTATTTGGCTGAGCATGGTGCCTCACACCTATAATCCTAGCACTTTGGGAGGCCAAGGTGGGTGGATTGCTTGAGCGCAGGAGTTTAATACCAGCCTGACCAAGAATGATTCCCACTCTCTACTAAAAAGAGAAAAATTTAAGAACCTAGCCAGGCACTGCGATGGGCACCTGTAGTCTCAGCTACTAGGGAGGCTGGTACCACTTGAGCCCAAGAGTTTGAGGTTGCTGTGAGTTATGATGCCATGGCACTCTACCTAGGGTGACAAAGTGAGACTCTGTAAAAAGAGAGAGTGGGAGAGAGGAAAGAAAGAAAGAAAAAGGAGGAGAAAGAAGCAAGGGAGGGAGGAAAGGGGAGGGGAAAGGAAAGAGAAGGGAAGGGAAGAAAAGAGAAAAGGGAAGGGAAGGGGGGAGAGGCAGGGAGGGGAAAGAAAAACACTGCTGAGTTTCAGAAGGGGCAAAGATGCAAAAGAACCAGATGTGCTTAGTAAATACAGGATTCCTGTGTCAAAGCACAGCCTAGAACAGGTCCTAAGCATAAGTTACAGGAACACAGAAAGTGAAAGAAACCTTATCAGGCATATGACCAACTCCTCATATGCTTACAAGAAACTAATGACCAGAGGAAGTATGAAACTACTGTTAATTATTGGCATGCTTAAGATCTGAACCCATAAACCACTCAAGATCCTCTCCACCACTCACTGGTTGCAGTGGGAGTTACTTTCTGAAGTCTCACCAAAATCATAAGTTGTTCTCCCCAAAACAGCAAGTTCCTGGGTTCCCAATCCTCCTCCACCCCAGCAAGTGGCTCCACGACTCTGAATAGAATGTCCCCTACCCTGTTCATGTTAACAAGTTTCTCTTGAATCTCTACAGATTAAAGCACCTTATTTTTAGTGGGATGGAGTCTTGGTTTATGAAACATTGAGATACCCAAGCGGGTCTTCTTTTCGAGTTTTCCTTCCTTATTTCTTCTAGCCTCTACTTTAAGAATCAGATCCTTTACCCCTCAGAAAGGAACATTCTCTCCTCTAAAGTAAAATGCACCCTGCATTTGCTTATACAACAAATCAGGACTCTGCGGTTGCCCTGGATTTTCCCCATAAAATCTCCCTAACCCAGGCTTTTCTTCATTTTGTCCATAACCACTCTAGGAAGCGCAAGCCTTCCTCTGAGCCTCAGATGTTTTTTTTGTTTCCCTCACAAATCTGTTCTCATAGCTTCATCATCCTGGCTTATTATCTCTGCCCAAATAAACATTAGCATAGCACATTACCATATCTAAAACCCAATCATACTTTAATTTCTCTAATTTCAGGTTAGGCCAACTTAATCCTTTTGGAGAGAGAAAATTTGGCAGCATTTCTGTCCTTCGATGATAAGAGTAGGACTGTGATTTTGCCAGGCATACAGGAAGAATAAGAGAGCTATGTTAAATCCTGCTTTGCCAGGCACCTGTGCCCACCAGCCCTTGGGAAAGTTCAAAGGGGCCCAGAGAGCAGCAGACAGATGAGAAGCATAGTCATGGCCAGCCTGGTACTATAGTGCAAAGCCCTCTGGAAAATCAGGGCTGGACCTGGAGATATAGCACTAGGGCCCAGTGAAGTCTCCTACTCTGTCTCCATATAAAAAGCTAACATATCTTCTACCTGGACACATGACTGACCTTGGCTTCATGGCATATGTGTGAAGGAGACAGGGAGAGACAGAATGTTCCAGAAAAGGCTCAGACTCAACTTAGTAACCAGCTTCAAGGCAGGAGGGAGTAAAAGAGAGGACTCAGTGTGTGGCTACATGGCTTGGGTCCCACCTGCTGTGACAAGAAGGCTAGAAACCTGCCAGCCTGATAAGCTGCTCCTCTTCCAGAGGATCAATGGGGCAGCATCAAGAATGAGCTGGGGACAGAAAGGTCTCGTGACGGTAGAATGGCTGCACATTTGGCTTCTATATCCAGGGTTCCCTTGTGTTAAAAAACTAATCTTCTCATCCTCAGAGCAAAGGTCAGGGGTGTGGGTGAACTGGGTGCCCTTGGTTTGGTCTTTGCTAGACATATCTCCCTTCTCCCTAGTACATAAACCACCACATCTTCTCTCTTGTCAGGCAGTTGCTGGAATAAGGTGACTTGGCTGAACTCAGGGTGGGTATGGAGTGCCTGCCAAGGCTTGTTCTTGATTCCTTTCCAGAACGTGTCCATTTCCCAATAGAACAAATACCAAAATAGATAAAAAATTTCACAACTCTCTAACTGACAGGAAGAAAAAAAGTCCTTGTTCAGCTTAAAATGTTTTTGCATAAGAGCCTCCAGAGAATTCTTGAAGAGATTGGCATTGGCCATGCATAGGCCAGAATGTACGCTTTCCAATTATCTGACATCCTCTTCCAACACATCCAGGGCACTCTCTGCATCTCATTTGCATCAAATTCATTTTAGCACATTTTTGATTGCTACTTTATTATTCCCTTTTCAGTCCCAAACTTTCAATAATAGAGGTTTATTATCTTAAGTAATTCCCAGGCTTTTAAGTAACTTTTACTTTCTGCTACCCCCTCCTCCACCCTTTCTGCCCACAAACCGCCCTCCTTGCCTCCACCTCCCATCATACACACCTAAACCTTCCTCATTACCATTCCTATTACTGGCACGAAGTATTTCATATAAAAGCATCAAGACTTGGACAGAAGTTGTCAGTCATTGAAAGGTGATCCTCAAACTTGCGTAGCAATTTTTTTTATACCTACTAATCCTAATGTCAAGAAAATCAATTGTTTAACATAGCCCTCAATAAAATACTAAGGTTTCTTGTGTTGGTTATCACTATCATAATAGTGAAACATATCCTGAGACTTGGATTACCAGGTTTCAGCTTAAGAAGCAGAAGAAAAAAAGACAAGGACAGAAGAGAGTCTTGATTAGGGCCAGAGAGTAGAGAACCAAAAGACCAAGAATAAGAAGAACTGGAAGAAGCCAGCATCCCTCAAAGTTTAGTGTTCCAGAGTCAGCATGTTTACCTCCCTTCTGGTAGATTTATACACAGATGGAAAATGGCAGGTCACATGTCCATGGAGCTCACAGCAAACCCCATGGGAAAAGAGATCAAGTAATCAAGGACAGTAAGGCTGACCCAAGGTATTTGAATGGCCACAGCCCTTCAGATTCTAATTTGTGAAACCTCATCAGTTATCTGTGACCTTGTGTTCCTCCCATCCCCACGTCACCACTAGAGTGGAAGGTTTTTAAATAACCTAACTTTCCTGTGCTCATTGACCCACATGGAGTTTTTACCATGTAGGGAGAACTCCCCACTGAGAGGGAATCACCAAGTTCACACAGAGAGGTTAACAACCACAGGGAAAGGCTAATGGTTCCTGCTGCATCTTTCATACCCAGACTGTACAACTGAGACCAGAGGAGTGAGAAAAACTCTCAAGCAATGCCAGGCAGGTGAAAAATGAGCTGTGAAGTCTCCCCTGCTGGAGGAGGCAAGGCCTCTGGTTAATTCATAATGGCACGGTTGCGATCTCGGGAGGAGGTTTGCCCCCCTCGTCCCTCAGGAGAAAACTGTCCATGTATAACGTCTTCACCTTATTAGAGTTTCAGTCCACTTATTAAATATTGAACATATCAGATGGCTCTCTTTGGTGTGGAGGAGCAGAGTCCTTGTTCTTAGAGGGAGATGCTACGTATCCTCCTGAGAAAGTCCAGTTGGCTATGCTAATTGCTAACAGATTTCTCACACACTGTTATTTCTTCATCTGCCCAGGAAGTACATGCTGCGCCACAGGAGATGTGGGACAGAACTTGGTTGCTAGGAGTCTTAATGATAGCGGCAATTAATTATTCACACCAGTGAAGGAAAAGAAAAAAAAAAAAAGACTTAATGAGCAGCCCAGCAAAGGAACCTACTTTGGGAAGTTGAATAAGATGAGAAGGAAACATAGAAATCTGCGATCACTTAGCACATCCATTGACTTTTAGGCGAGAACATACTCTGTGGCAGAACCAGAAAGGACCTCGCCTAAGACCCTCATTTAAAGATAATGAAACATTGAGATCTGAAGGAAGGAAGTAACTTGCCTAATGCACAAAGAAAGTGAGTGCCCCTGAGCTGTTACTATGAGAATTTTATATCTAGGTACTCACTTAACAGCTCTATAGAGTTCGTACATGACACAAAGGTTGGCTGATTAGTACCAGTTACGCCAATAAGGTCAGTAATGCCCTGCTTATCTGGAAATTAACTTCAAAGAACTTTCCCCTACTTAAACATCTACAGTCTGTCCTTTCCCCAGACACCTTAAGCTTCCAGACTTAAGAGGAAATAACCCAGAGTGATCAAAAGCACATAGATATTTTAACCTTTCTTATAGAGGATTGAAACTATGAGACAGGAAAAGTCCAGTTACATGAGAGACAAAGGAGGCAGCCCCCACAACGCGCTATAAATGTCTAGATTCAGTGTTCAGCCTCTGTTGCCCATCCTTGAATGTCTGTTATGATCAAACTCAAATTTCGCTTTGCTTAGGCTAGTCTCTGATTCTTGAAATCAAAATCCCCATCTAATATGATGGAATATTATTCATCCTTGAAAAGGAAAGAAACTCTTACATACAAGATAAATGAACTTTGAGAACTTTTGTTAAGAGAAATAAGCCAGTCACAAAATCACAAATATTGCATGTGTCCACTTTTATGAGGTGCCTAGAGTAGTCAAAACTATATAGACAGAAAGTAGGTTGGTGGTTTCCAGGGGCTGAGAGATAGGTGGAAGGGAGGATTAACGTTGAATGGGTATGAAGTTTCAGATTTACAAGATGAAAAGAGTTCTGGATATGGATCGTGGGTTGCACAGAATATGAATGCATTGAGTGCCACTGAATCACATGCTTAAGAACGGTAAATTTTATGTTACGTATATTTTATCCCAATAAGATATTGAGGGAAAAATAATCTCAAAAAATAATTTTCCTCCCTAAATTAACGCACACATGTATGTTTGCAGGTGTAAACGTGCGTGTGTGTTCAAATTTACATGCTAAATTGATGCACGTCAGTTATAAGAGGTTCTAGCAAGGAAAGAAGGAGAAAAGACTTGGCCTAATGTAACTGAAGACTTGGAAGGAAAATGTATTTCATATTTGGAGTCACAGAGTATCTTTTGACCCTGAGCCAATAATTATCATAAGTAATGCCAATTAATACCAAGCTAACATCTGAGCTCTTCCTATGTGCTAACTCCTAAGCACTTTATATGTATATATTCATTGAAACCTTAAACTCTGTAAGATAGAAACTACCACTATCCTCATTTTCCAAATGAAGAAACCAAGGTAGCAGTTAACTAACTCAACTCATGAACAATGAACTAATGTCACCCAGTGAATAAGAGGCAGAGTCAGGATTGGAACTCAGAGTCCAGTAACCTCCCTTATCCAGGGAGAACACATTTCAAGACCTCTAGTGAAGCCCTGAAATCATGAATAGTACTAAATCCTATATTTTTTATACACATAGAGTTATGATAAAATGCAATTGATAAATAAGGCATAGTAAAATATTAAAGGCAATAACTAATAATAAAAAAGGATGATTACAACAATATACTATAATAAAAGTTACGTGAGTGTGCACATCTATTTGGGGGACATGGTTGACTATGGGTAACTGAAACCACAAAAAAAGAAACCTGAGAAAGTAAAACCTCAGATAAGCAGTGACTACTGAATAGCTTCCTTGTCTGTGGTCCAAGTGGCAGATGGGCAAAAGAGTCCCTAGGCTCCTTATTCTCTTCAGGGGAGAGAGCTCAACAATAAGACACTATGTGTTTTTGATTTGTCAATCTATGTGACTTAAGCCACTGCTCGGCACTCAACGCTGATTGCATTTTGATCTTTACCTGAATATTAAGACCCATCAGTCAGTTTTCTTTCTTAATATTCCATTTGCCTTCATCAGGCATGAGGGAAGGGCCATGGCATTTTAGGAGTTAGCAGACGCCAGCAATATTTTATATCACCAATGTGACCAAGTATTTAGCCATATAAAACAAAATTCAAAACAATGTTCTCAATTTAAAAATTCATACTTTCTTTTAATTGTAAAGAATTAAGTTGTTTTGTTGTGTTGTTTTTGCCATCTAAGCCATGGACCTAAAATCAGCCTGCAATCTCATCCTACAATTCAAACCTATTCACTAACCAGAGCCAACCCTTTAACTTCTATCAATTCTGAGTGGAGAAGGTGGAACTCTTTCCCTTCTCACTTTCATGAAAAGCTGTTTGGATGAGAGAGGAGGGATGGATAAAAAAAGCAGAGGAAACAAGCTACAAAATGAAAGCACCATCACTGTAGGTTGAGAGAAAGTATCACAAGGGTCAGAGGCAGAGCTGGATAATCATACAAAATATTACCAGCCTAAAGAGAAAAGATATTGTTTCAATGGACTCATCCCAACTTTTGTCTTCTGTTTGAAGTCATAAAAAAAATATCCAATTTATCTGAGTTCAGGGTCTGAAGTACCTGGCTCACAGGCCTGTTTCCTGTGAAAACTGCCCAAGGGAATGACCTGATTTCCTGCTCTTATTAAGGGTTGCCAACAGGATAATTCAGTTTCAGCCCCCTGAATATATAGTAATACTTTGTAATCCAGAGACTATAAAAGCGAGACAGGGTTGGGAAGGAAGCACAGAAGAAGGACCGAAAGCCTCTTTTTGTAAAACAACATAGGAGACATCATGATCATTTTCAACTTCAACAAGAAGTAGAGGAAAATAAAGGAATTTGGAAACCTGTGGTCATTCTCTTCCTGTCCTTCACTCATTCCAAGAAGCTATGAGAAATCAGGGAAATTACTAAAGACTGTCTACACCCCTAACATTTAGTTAGGGTCAATTCTCATGCGGGAAAAATTCTAGGCAGAGAAAATAGAGGACAGCATCATAGAAATTCTGGAAAGAACAGGTCAAAATTTAGGAAGACCAGTCATGTGACACAAATACAGCATTGCCCTTTCCATGACAAATCTTTAGTGACTCCCCAGGGACTACATTCATAAGCATTTATCTAGCATGCCCAAAGTCCATCTATATCACTTCATTTTCCACATTCCCTCATTTTCTCTGTTTATTTCTATCCATGTAACATACAGACAGCTTAGGCTTTTAGAGTACTTTATGATTTACAAAGCACCTTACCACTCATTAGATCTCTCTATTCTCCAATCAAAACTACTAGTAGGCACTGTCACAGATAGGAACACCAAGTCTCACAAAAACAAAAATTTCTGCCAAGATATGAGAAGGATTTACCTGGCTATCACATCTGTCTGTATACACATATTAATACCCTCCCTTCTCCCATGGTGGACTCTGATGTTTTGGCTGCCAGAACACATCTATTCCCTTTAAGGTAATCAAGCATAATATTTCATCGGGGAAACATCTTATCTGGTCCCTTTTTTCTCTCAATCCATTTTCTTCAGGTAGATTTGACTCCATCTCTAGTAATATGACTCAGGCTTGCCTACTGCATGTCACATTTCCTGGAATGTGCACCTGGGGTGTGTTCCTGGATTGTGCACCTGTGGTGAGTAGCCCAGTGGAGGTATAACCCAGTGAGGACTAATGAGATGCTATTCTATTTGGTTGAATCTGCCAAAAGAAAGAGGTGATCTCTTTTCCACTAGACTTGAACCTGATACTGAAGAGTTGAGGGATGGAGAACAACTAGATCCGAGGGATACTTTATGAGTCACTGGATCAAAACATATGAACAGTGACCCTTTGTCTCTTCAGTTAAGTAAAGCAACACATTTCTTTTTTTTTTCTTAAGCTCATTTGAATTTTCTCTCACTTTTCCTAACTATTATCACCCAATACATTTGGTGTGTCCTACCCCAAAATATTCCCCAAGAGAAAGATGATGACCTTTTCAGATAAAAGATTAGGATATAAAAATGTCGCATAGCCAGAACTCCAACTTCAGTATTCTATCACCAGGTTCTGAGCTCTTTTCTCTGGCATCATGGTCCATTCCTCTGTGTCTTTGCTCGTACTTAGCTCACATAATATAATCCATCTCTTCCTTTCCTGCCTGAGTAAATTCACTCGTGCTCTACTGAAAAACTTAGGTTCATGTTTTTCTTTTCTCTGAACTTCTGGGGTATTATTTTTTATATAATTAACGCTGGTATGTAATTGCATAGACATTTGTTCTTCTTGTTCATAATTTTGGATACTTAATTTTTCCAAATTGACTCTCAGATATCTGAAAATGGAAACATGTTCTTATACTACATCTGTACTGCTCATGATGACCTAAACAATGCGTATATAGCAGGCATTATAAATACTCAATGTTTTTTATTGAATTGGCAAAAAGAAGGACAAAAAGGGGGGGAGATGACACAGCTGCCAGATGGCTACAAGATGAAAGAATAGAGAGATGATGAAGTTCATTCCTTTGGTGTCCTTAATATCGGCTATGTAATTTAATGTAAATTTCAGAATTTATTTTTTTAAAAAAAGCCGCACATAGTTTTGAGGTGGCACTCTCTCCCATATGATGAAAAGTACAGAATATAAAAAAGTTATAAACTCACAGTAGGCCTACAACAAATTTTTTATGAAATCTGTTCAAAACTTTGGTCCTAATCCAAATTATTACTCCATAGCATGCTTTCTTTATGATAATAAATAATCCAAAACATTCTTTCATGGCTTATTTTTTCATGTTTTATTCATGCGTTAACGAAAAATAAAATTAGTAACAACTATTTTGTCAAATATCTACTATGTGCTAGACGTTGCCAGACACAGAGATAAAGTTTGCATATATTATTTCCAATTCCTAAAAGAAGCTGTGAAGTATGTATAATTATCAACGTTTTAAAAATTAAAAAAAAAGAGTACCTTAAAAGAGTTAAGTGGGAGTTCTGTTTAGAAAACCAGGAAACAAAATAAACCTCCCCAACAAAAATCACTTAGAAATATAGGCTAGAATAATATAAACATCTGTTAGAGAGCTAAACATATAACAAGTTGAGAAACGACTTTGGAGACCTAACACAAAGAAGACCTGGATACAGAGGAGTAAGTACATGGAGTCATGAACAGAAGCCGCAGTCGCTGGAGTGGTGGGTAGGGTCCCTGGTTTCTGCAACCCAGATCCCTTGAATTTTATCCTCAGACTGAACCAGGCAATGAACTAAGAAACAGAGTTGGAATTAAGTCACCTCACATAAAACCAGGAACCTCCATGGGCTATAAATTCAATGAAAGGGTACATTGAATAAAACCTATCTACTGACACAAGAAGATAACATAAAAGTTTTTTTTTTTTCCTTTGCCATGGTCTGGGCACTGGTAGAAATAAATTAAAGTTTTCCCTAAGAACTCGTAACCAGGATGTGTCTCTGTGAATACAGAGCACTCTCTGTATAGAATGCTAGTTTACCATTGTCAGTCTCTGGGAACCATGAAAATGGTTTCTGGCCTGCTAATGCTGCTGAGCACCTAAAACAAACAAACCTTTTCCGAAGATCATGCTTTCAACTCAAAATGCCCAGGATTCAAATAGAAAAGATATTGCTAAATTAGCTCATAATCCAGAATTGAAAAACACATGAGGAGCATCTCAGCAAACAAGACTCAGCATAGGAAACAAATAGCAGGATAAGATTCCTAAAACCTTCCAGTGGTAGCACTCTCAGGGAAATGGCAAAGTAAATACCTTAAATGGATAATTATAGAAGAAACAGAAAATTATAAGAAGGAAAATACACTACAAATGAATGCCAGAAAATTCTGAAGATAAAAATTGAGTGAGTTAAATGAAGCAAAATCAACAGAAGATATAAGGTTTTTAGTTTTGAAGCACAAGAGTAAGTTCCCAAGCATTTGCTACAGCATTCTCTATATCTTTTCTGTGCCTTAAAAAGAAAATAGTTAATAAAAAACAAATTCAGTGAACAGGTTAAATAGATTAGGTATAAATGAAAACACAATTAATTAATAGACACAAAAGTATTTGAGTGAATTACCCAGAATTGAGTTTAGAGAATTAAAAGATGAAAAACATCAAAGCCTCATAAATGAAATCCTGAAGTGGAGAACAGTATGGTAAATTAAATAAGCCAAACTCAGAAATACAAATTTCACATTTTCTTATGCATGTATAGGAGCTAAAAATTAAAATAACTGACCTAGTGGAGATAGAGAGTGAGATGATGGTTACCAAAGGCTGGGAAGAGTAGTAGTGAGAGAGAGTAAAGTGGAAATGGTTAATAGGTACGAAACTGTAATTAGACAGAATGAAGAAGATCTAATGTTTGATAGTACAACAGGGTAACTATAGTTAACAATAAGTTGCCATATGTTTTCAAATAACCAAAAGAATGGAATTGGAATGTTCCTAACAAGAAGTAACGATAAATTTTTGAGGTGTTGAATATGTAATTAGTCTGGTTTGATTATTATACATTATGTGCCTATATCAAAACATCACGTGTACCCTGTAAATACATTTTATACATGTAGCTATAATAATACAAAATGAAAGTAAGTTAGTAGGCCCAACATATGTCAATAGGAGTTCCAAAAAACAACAACAGAGAGAAATGGAAGAGGTAGTGGTTACTAGCTGAAAGAGTAACAGCAGAGAATTTCTAAGTATGAAAGAAAGTGATAATCTAGGATGTACAATTATTTATAGGCAAAAGAAGTAAAAATAAATTCACACCTAGAAATCCACTGTAATTTTCAAAACACCAAAATGAAGACCCTAAAAGTATTCAAAGTCAAAATCCAGGCCATCTCCAAAGGAACAATATTTAACTGGCAACAGATTTCTCAACATAATGCTAGAAACAAGCAGAAAAAAAGAATAATATCTTTGATGCACTGAAAGTCAATAATGGTAAAGCTTGAATTCTTTACCAGTCTAGATCATTATTCACAAGTCAACGGAATAAAGACCATTTCAAGAAAGCAGAGCCTGAGAGCTTTCTACTAAGAAACAAGAGACACTTGCTAAAAGTCCAATAGAGGATGTATCTTAGGAAGAAGGATCCATAACCCCAAAGGGCTGAAATACATGAAAGAATGATGACCAAATAAAATTAATTAAAAAGCAAATCATCTAGATAACCATTAACTATAAAAATCCACCACTATGGTAATTCATAGCTGTAAATTCAGGCAAATCTTAAATATTGAACAATTAAATGCAAAAAGAGGAGACAAATAGATTCTAAGCTTTTGGTGTTGTTCAGGAAAAGAACACAAGAAGACTTTAGAAGAACACAATCAAGACTTTGTAAAGCCAAATATGCATGTTAAAATGTTAAGGCTGACCTTTAAAACATGAAAGCAGAAGGCATGAATTTCAAACAGTAAAAGAGGGAAAGTGAATAAAAATAACAATCAACATAAGGCAGTAAAAAGAGAGA
>CAUYRH010011970.1:0-22708 GCA_963574655.1 Perodicticus potto | reverse complement strand
GCCACAACGCCCGGCCATTTTTTGGTTGCAGCCGTCATTGTTGTTTGGCGGGCCCAGGCTGGATTCGAACCCGCCAGCTTAGGTGTACGTGGCTGGCGCCTTAGCCCGTTGAGCCACAGGCGCCGAGCCAGAAAGCTATGTTCTAAAAACTATTTAAAAACATTAAACACTCTTCAAATGCTAATGTAGAAATACTTGAGTTTTTAAACTTAATTTTGTTTGTGTTTTAAAAGCCTGTGGTATTAAAAAAAAAAAAAAAAAAAAAAAGCCTGTGGTATTATTACTAATCCTAAAGTTGATTGTTTAATATTGTCTTATAGTCTATGTTAAATTGAGACCATAGTTATCATAATCTTATTTATATACACTGATCATAATTAGAATTGCAAAATACCTAAAAAGTATGCCCTCTTTTAAAAGAGGTATTTAGAATCTATCCTTTGTCATATGAACTTTTTAAAGTTTAGGACATTAAGGATTTAAGTAAATTTTAAATATCCAATTTTTATGTGAGGTCTCTTATCAAAGAAAAAATAGCAGTCAATAATTACCCCAAGCTTTACTTATCTTTAACTGGCAAAAATTTAAAGGAACAATATGCATGCAATTTTTTTCCTGAACTGATTTCTAACCTGTGTGTTTTGTTTTTATTCTTACTATTTAGGATATAGGCATTAAAGTATCTTTATATTTCAAGCCATAAAATCAGCTTTATATTCCACAAAATGCAGAGGTGAAACTTAGGTAACATGAAGATGTTCACTTATACACAATTTGCTTCTTCTCAAGAATTTTAAATTGCAAATGTCAAATTCTTCTCCCAGTATCCATCAAATGCTTATCAAGAGGTCTTGGTCTTACAATTTTAAAATATGCCAAAACAGTAGATGGGTTCCTAGTATGTCCTAGTATGTGGAAATGGAAGAGAAATCATCCTCACACTGTGGGGGAAAATGTGACATTTTCTGTTAAATTACTTATTCCTTCATGTGAGGTATGTACACTTAGCCCTGTCTTATTTTTTTTTGAGACAGAGCCTCAAGCTGTCACCCTGAGTAGAGTGCTGTGGCATCACAGCTCACAGCAACCTCCAGGCTTCTGGGCTCAAGTGATTCTCCTGCCTCTGCCTCCCAAGTAGCTGAGACTACAGGCGCCTGCCACAACGCCCGTCTATTTTTTTTTTGGTTGCAGCTGTCATTGTTTGGTGGGCTGGGCTGGATTCGAACCTGCCAGCTCAAGGGTATGTGGCTGGCGCCTTAGCGGCTTGAGCCACAGGCCCCAAGCCAGCCCTGTCTTATTTTAAAGTTCTAACCTTGCATTGGTTTTTATAACGTCTTTTCGATTTAATTCAACATTTGTCATTGAGTACCTCCTCAGCTCCTGGCACTGTGCCATACATTAGCAACACAGAAATAAAACAGATGTGGTCCAGGTTCTCAAAGAGTCCAGTCCAGTAGGAGTAAAAAACAAAACAAAACACAAAAAATGGCAGTTGAGGCTCGGCGCCTGTAGCTCAGGCTGCTAAGGCACCAGCCATATATACCAGAGCTGGTGAGTTCGAATCCAGCCAGGGCCTGCCAAACAACAACAACTACAACCAAAAAATAGCCAGGCGTTGTGGCAGGCGCCTCCCAGCTACTTGGGAGGCTGAGGCAAGAGAATTGCTTAAGCCCAGGAGTTGGAGGTTGCTGTGAGCTGTGACAACACGGCACTCTACCCAGGGCAACAGCTTGAGGCTCTGTCTCAAAAAAAAAAAAAAGGCAGTTGATACCCTCTTGGAGGTGGGCACTCTATCCTGCAGATGAAAAGGGAGTGTCCAGGAAGCCAAAAAGGTTTCCCAGAGTGGATAGATGATGCTTGAGCTGAGGCTTTGAGGCTAGAAAGATGGGAAAGGATATTCTAGGCACTCAAGTCAGAAGAAATTCATCTGATAAAAGATAAAGGCCTATTTGTCTAATAGTCATCAAAAAAAGAAAAAAAGATAAAGGCCTAACACATCATGTTGTATTCAGTATCCTTCTAGTACTTTAACTAAATTTTTACTTGTACTTCTCTAAGAATTTAGCAGTTCCCCCTAGGTAACTTTTAGAACAATACCTGGAGAGAAGGAAGAGGGGAAAGGCAGAATGGTAGAGGAGGGAAGTGGTTTTTGTCAGGATGGAGATGGCAAGTGTAGCAGGGACCAAGTAAGAGAAACTGGTTTTGAGGATTTCTTGAGTCCCTTTGTGATGACCAGGAGCCAATCTGAGATTGGAAGTCATTGTATCTTAAGATCTCTGTACCCCTGAGGGCATTGGCACATTCCTATAAGAAGTTCCCTAACGCCCTCTGAATTTGACGTGACACATCACAGGACATTTTTTAGACGGCTAGGGAGGAACTGTCAAATGATCAAATGAGTGCACTTTGAAAAATATAAGGTGGTGAACAAGAGCAAGGTAATATTAGTATTATTTATATTTCTAGAAACTACTTTAGGGATTTACCAGTGTAACTCTGAAAATATATGACCATGTCTCACACCAGTTAAGACTAAAATGAATTACTTTTCTGATCCCATAAGACCCTTCCTTTAGAGTCTTTCTTTTTTGAGTTACAATTTATCATTCACAATCACTATTATATATTAATATATAGAATGATATACAGAATCTAGTCATTTTTAGTTCAGTAACTGGGAAATGTTTCTTTTGCAATTTTTAAATAGTCAGTTTAGCCCAGAAAGAAAATCAAAGGTTAAAGTAATGAACCTGATATCCAGTCTGGCTTTCAAGTGATGGTCCTCTTAGGCTCTGTGGTCCAGGAGGACTTCCACTTTCCCATCTTTGGTTTTATTGGTAGAGCCTGTTACTTTGTGGAATCATAATTTCAGGATGTGAAGAGGTCTGATGATGTAGTTCAACTTTTTTATGTTACAGAGAAGGAAATGGGAGTCCACTGCATTAAATGTCTCATTTATGATTACCGAGTATTCAACAACAGGATCAGACCATCTCCCACTTTCAGTGCAGGGTCTTTTCACTCTAGAAAGTGAGATGAGTCACCCAGAGGTTCTGAGCCTGAATGGCCGTCCTTATTTTACACACCCATCCGTTCAAGTACTGCCTCCAACTGGTGTGTCTGCAGAGATGGAAATTACTGTCCCAGGATGCCCTGTGCCTGCCAGGTAATTGCTGAGTAGATACGGATCCCTGGAGGGAAAGTGGTCCTCAACGGCAGTAGTAACAGCAGCAACAGACAAAGACATCAACTTTTATTATACTCCAGTGTTTTACTTATCACCACTTGGTACAGAAAACTTGGGTAGATTTGGGGCTAGGGGCTCATTGGCATCCAAGTTAAAAAGGGGACAGACCTGGCCGAGCTTTGTTTGAGCACAGATTACTTTTTAGATGTTGTTAACAGTTTGGGATTAATGCCTGCAGCATTTGGGAATTCTTCCTCAACTAAAATGTTGCTAAGACCCCAACCCTCTTTAGTGCCAATAAAACAGACAAGCTAAGTTCATTGAAAAATCAATGAGTTGCCTAAAAGGGGCAAAGAGACGATTTGATTTAGGACTAGAGATTGCCAGGACACACCAGGTGGAAAGAGGGTCCTAGGGACTGCTAGGAGGGAGGAAAGGAGGCAGTTGTCTGTTTATGCACAGAGCCAATGTGTCATCTTCAAGGAATTGTGGGAAACTGAGGCAGCCAGTTAGAAGTAAGTATGGACTCTATTAGGTCTGCAGGTGTGACCACTATGATGAGAACAAGGGAAAACACTTATGAGAGAAGAATCTGTTGGACTATAAGGTCCTAAGAGAAAAGGCCAAAGGTAGTAAAGCAGCTCATCTTACCTTGTTTTTTGTTCAGAAATAGGTTGCAGAGAGCACCCTTCTGGGGATGAGGAAACTTTGACTCTGGACTGGTTGGTAAAATACTATAAATAAAAGAAGGTTTCTGACCAAAGGCCTCCTTCTAACCCCTGTTTTTTGGACAGCCCTATGTCTTCTTGGTAGCCCAGCAGCTAGAAACACTCAGTGACTCAGGGCAGAAGGGCTAGGAGGCAGCAAATGACATGCCCAACAGGCGACAAACTGAATCACTGACAATGTATGGTTTCCACCCAGACACACACAGCTGAGTTCTGGTCCTGACCTTTCTTTTTAGACCTCAGTCTCCTCATCTGGAAAATGATGGAGGTGCCTTAGATTAGTGATTTGGTAATTTGGGAAGACTCCCAACATAGAGGAGGTAGGAATCCACCCACATGTGTGTACACACACATCCACAAGGGCAGCTCTGCATCCATCTGGTAATTTTTAAATGTGTCTAAGTAGTATCTTGCTTGAACTAAGTGTTACCTGGTAAACAGAGTCTGAAAAATGCTGGCCTACGTATTTCTGTGACTCCTTTCGTCTTCTGTGAACACCTGCCTCTCCTTTTCCACACCTGCAGACATCCTTTCACCACCATGTCCCCCCGAGTGCCCCTTGGAGTTTATTCAAACCTAGTTTTACCTACATCAAAATATGGCAGATGGTGGGCCTGGCACAGTGGCTCATGCCTGTAATCATAGCACTCTGGGAGGCCAAGGCAGGTAGATTGCCTGAACTCCAGGTTCAAGACCAGCCTGAGCAAGAGCAAGACACCACCTCTAAAAATAGCTGGGCGTTGTGGTGGACACCTGTAGTCCCAGCTACTTGGGACTGAGGAGACTGAGGCAAGAGAATTGCTTGAGCCCAAGAGTTGGAGTTTGCTATGAGCTGTGATGCCATGGCACTCTACCAAGGGTGACAAAGTGAGACTGTCTCAGAAAAAAAGGCAGATGTGAGCTAAAATTCTTAAACTTTGTCTAGTTAATAAATATATTAATTTCATATATGTAATTTTATACACACATAAAAAGAGAAAGAGAGAGACTCACAGTCAAGAGTCACTCAAGCCAGTTCATTCTTGATCCATTGCTTCTTTCTTTAAATCTATTTTAAATTTCATTTACAGTCAAGCCAGTAAGACACATTTTTTTTGTTTTTTGAGATAGAGTTTCACTATGTCGCTATGTTGTTTGTTTGTTTTGAGATAGAATCTCATTATGTTGCCCTTGGTAGAATGCTGTGGCATCATAGCTCAACAACCACCTCAAACTCTTGGTCTTAAGTGATTCTAATACCTCAGCCTCCCAAGTAGCTGGGACTACAGGCGCTCACCACAACACCCAGCTATTTTCTGGTTGTAGTTGTTATTGTTGTTTGGCAGGCCTGGGCTGGGTTCGAACCCGCCAGCTCTGGTGTTTGTGGCTGGCGCCCTAGCCACTGAGCTACAGGCGCTGAGCCAAGACACATGTTAATTAACAAGATTATGTATGACTACATTTCAAGATTCTTTCCTTCCTTATCCCATGTCTACTGCAATTGCAATGATCTTAAAGTCTCAGCAGGCCATACAATGTTGTCGAATATAGAAGCAACCTTCCATAAAATGCCATAAATACCACCTTGGGAAGGGAGAAAGGGGAAGTTGTCTTAGAAATCTACAGAACCCTGAGGGAAGAAAGTAAAACTCTTGAGAATTATATTTCGTTCAAATGCTTAGTGACTCCTGTAGTCCCAGCAACTTGGGAGGCTGAGGCTAGAGAATAACTTAAGCCCAAGAGTTTGAGGTTGCTGTGAGCTGAGACACCACAGCACTCTACCGAGGGCTACGTAGTAAAACTCTGCCTCAAAGAAAAAAAAAAGCTGAGTGACATTTACAAGACAGTACAAAAGCCCTGTGATTAAGCCTTAGTCCTTCCACTAAGTTTCAGGGACCTTAAATAAGTCATTCATTTTTGTGAAGTAGAAGGGCTTAATCCATCTTTTGGGTTCTAGAGTCTAGTGTAGTACCTGGCATAGAATAAGTTCTTGATAAACATATATGAAAACAGTGAAGTTGGTTTTTAGACCAAGTTTACTTTTCATGTGTTGGTGAAGCAAATTTTACCATCAGAAGGAACCAAGAACACATGTCTTAAGGTACTAAATTAATCATTTGTCCCCTTTCTTTCCTTCTGTGTCCCATTCTTCCACTCTTCCCTGCCCACATTAACGCCAGAGGATACATATTTCTAAGGAGGTGTGATAGTTGTCTTCAGCCATTTGAGGGCTCTCCTGTCAGAGAAGATGTGAAGTTGTACTGTCAGGAGGCACAACTGGGCAAGGGACAGAAGGGACAGTCTGAAGATAGGAAGTCCTCATCACCAGGTGACTTCAGTTTCAGACAGAAGCCCCAAAGGCAGGAGTGCAAAGGAGGAATTCAGTGATGACATGTAAGGGGAGCTAGGTTGTATTAAAAAATATTTAGAGTGGCTCCTATGGCTCAGTGGGTAGGGCGCCAGCCCCATATACCGAGGGTGGCGGGTTCAAACCCAGCCCTGGCCAAACTGCAACAAAAAATAGCCTGTAGTCCCAGCTACTCGGGAGGCTGAGGCAAGAGAATCGCCTAAGCCCAAGAGTTGTAGGTTGCTGTGAGCTGCGTGGCGCCACGGCACTCTACTGAGGGCAATAAAGTGAGACTCTGTCTCTACAAAAAAAAAAAAAATTTAAGATCTTTGACTCCATGACTTGTCTGTGAGTCTATGACTCTACTTTGGTGCTAGGCAGGCCTCTCCTCAGTCAAACAAATAAAAGGAGAGAGGACACAGATAGAAACTTCTTCAGACTGGTCCAGGTTCTGTAGTTGGTTTAATCATCCACACATTTTGACGCTCAAATACTATGTCAGTATGAAACGTATAAGGAATAGAATGCTGGAAAAAAATATTCTTTTCAGCCCTGCAAGGTTTATATACCTATCTATTTCCTCTCAGTTGAGCTGTGTGATATGGCTGTCAAAAAAAGTGAATGTACTTTTAGCTTCTATGAGTTTCTACTGTGTAGTGCATGGTGCCCAGAACAAGGTTCTGTAAGCCAGTCATCCAAGGTATGTGTTCAGGTGTGGGTGTCACACTGTATGAGGAACATGCACATATGGAAACATCAGAGAGAGGTGACTGCAAAGGTAGAGAATGTGAAATCATGCCTGGGTCCTGCAGGCAGCTTTCAGGTTCAGATAACCAAAAACTCAACTCAAAGGAACCTTTGCCATAGGGGAAATTAATTATTGGATTGTGTGACTGAAAAGGTGAGTCTTGCTGGTTTGAAGTAGAACTTGATCTGGCAAGTCATTTTGGGCTGTCTGCTTAGTATGTGGCTCCCTTCCCTGGCCAGGAATGGCTGTTGAGGTTCCTGGAGCGACCCAGGTCCTGAGGAGCAGAGCAAGTCTCTCTTTCCCACAAGCAACCAAGGGCTTCCGTTGATGGGGCCAATTTAACTCCCCATGCCCAGGGGATTTAAATGGTGTCACACCTTAAAGCTGGGCTAGGGGAGGGGAGGTGTTGGTAACAGAGGAGAGAAGTAGAGACGGCAATTCAAAAAGCAGCCAGCTGATCATACGGAGGAAAACATTGTGGAGACTTGACCACTTTCTTCAAATATGTAAAGAGCTTTCCTTAGACTTCCTGCCACAGCTCCAGATCATGGGTACATCTTACTGGAAGATGTATTTGGACTCAAAATAAGAAAGAACTTTCTAACAGTTTAAGCTGCTCAAAATAGAATCATTGAAATCTCATCATTAGAAATCTTCTAGCAAAGACAGAATGCCTATCTCTTTAGGATATTATGAAGTAAATTTGTATATTAGGCAAATCTAAATGATGTTGGTTGGACTGGATGCCAACCAACATCATTTAGATTCTATGGTGTGTGGAAGATATAAGCTTAAAAGCTAACAGAGATACAAACTAAGTGATAGTGCCAGAAAAACACTTTCAGAAATTTTGAAACATTAAAATTTTGCTGTGGTAGATTTATTTGACCATAAAGAGTGGAGTAGTCAACAGAAAAAGCAACGCCACCACTCCCAAGCCCCTTGCCTCCACATACAACTAATATTCTTTTTTGTTTGTTGCAGGTTTTTTTTGGCTGCGGCCCGGTTTGAACCCTCCATCTCCAGTATATGGGGCTGGCGCCCTACTCCTTGAGCCACAGGCACCACCCACAACTAATATTCTTAAATTGGATTCTGAAATATGACCACCCTTTTTGGAGACAAAGAAAGGAGAAAATTTTAATACAGCAAATATCCAAAAGGAGCATGCTTAATGTTCCAAGGTCTCCTTGGCCAGACCTTATACCATCCGGGAAAAAATTAATTTTGTAATTCACATCAATCGTTTTAAATTATAGTCCTGCGCCCCTGCTTTTCTCACAAAATCCACATCCCAAAATTAAAATGTGCATTTACCCGGAGGAGGACTTCCTATAGGGGCCATAGAAATTTAAAATACATAGAATTTTAAATACACGGAGAACAAAAGAGTATGGATGGGGCGGCGCCAGTGGGTAGAGTGCCAGCCTCATATACCCAGGGTGGTGGGTTTGAACCCTGTGCTGGCCAAACTGCAACAAAAAAATAGCTAGGCATTGTGTCAGGCGCCTGTAGTCTCAGCTACTTGGGAGGCTGAGGCAAGAGAATCGCCTAAGCCAAGGATTTGGAGGTTGCTATGAGCTGTGACACCACAGCACTCTACCCAGGGTGATAAAGTGAGACTCTGTCTCTAATAAAAAAAAGAGCATGGATGTCAGCCTGCTCCTTTTTTTCCTGCTCACCTACTGGTAGACCCGGCAAATGAATAATGTTGCACTATACCTTAATGCTCCAGCTGTTGTTTGTATGAACTGCATTGTCCTTGATACTTGGGAAGCAGTGAGAGCCAAGTGATGTGATTTATGGCCGTAGTGGTTTTCTTTCTTGTCCCTTCTGAGTTGTACTCTCCTCTGGGCATCTTAGAGCCTTTTTATCCCATCCAGCTGTTTGCTAGATTCTGAGATAACCTGTTTTTCCCTCTTCAAAACTAATCATTCCTGAATACAGCATCCCAACTAAAGTCTGAGATGTAGGCCAGAAAGAAGGTGCCAGTCAGCTGGTCTTAGAATGTGGGACTCGTACTGACTTCTTATAAAGTATTGAGTAGCTACCTGCTGCTAAGTCGTCTTATGAATTTTGTTTTTTTAGGCCTTATAAAGATATACCAATAGACCTACTGGCAGGATAAGAACTTGAACAAGAACAGAGGCTAATGGACAGGGAAGATAGGATGGCACAGGTGAATTAATACATGTTCATCTTACATTATTAGAAATAATATATATTGTCTCCTAATGCATTCAGTATCTAAAAATAGCAGTTTACCAAAATTCTTATTTTTTGTTACAGTAGGTTTTGTTCTATTCCGCTTTTTAAAAAACAAAGGTCATTTGGGAACTCTCTTTTTAAGGTAATGGCACAAGGCAATGTATACAAAGCTTGTCATGTGGAAGTGATTTCATTTTTCTCATTAAAGCTTCTTTGAGACTTGGACCCTTTTTTTGTAAGTTATAACAGGATGGAGGTGGTGTGCCCTTAAGTTTTAGCACCCAGCACAGTGCCAGATACCATTTCTTCCTTGGATAGGAAAAATAATTACGGTTTCTGAGTGAGAAGCTCTGCCTTCTAGGACTGTTCGAGGTCCTATCTAGCTCCTTTCTTCATTTTTTAGACAAGATCCCTGAGCCCCAGTGAAGGGAAGGGGTTTCTGAGGCCATGTGGATCTGACTAGAATTCCAGAGGTCTTTCTGACTCCCGAGTTCTTGTATTTTCCACACCATACCTGGCTCCTGATTCAGCTGTCAAGACCAGGCGGGGCTCCATCTATGACCGCGAGCACTGCTCCCCTGTAAGGTTCGGTTTCCCTAAAAGCAGAGTAGATTGAACTAGATCGTTTCTGAGGTCTCTTCCATTTCAAAAATTCTTTAGGTTATAAAAGTTCATTTAGAATATCTAAATTTCTGTTTTCCATAATCTCTGTTTATATTTAGCCAGGGTTATAGTTTAATGCATATGATTTAAAAGGAGTCTTTGGAAAATAGCTATAATCTCTAAAATCTGAAGCTTAAAAAAAGCAATGAAGAGGTCAACACTGAAAGCTGGACCGTGATGCCAGTAGCACATAAATGAAAACACTATTCTTTAAAAATTTTCACTATGAGATTTAATTTTATATTTCTTCTTTCTATTTAAGAGAAAATAACACAAGCTTGAAAAGCAGTAAATATGTAAAGAGAAAATTTGTCAGCTGATATGGGAAGATCTGACCTAGGTCACACATAAATCTCCCAGACAAGAGCTGCAGGGCAAGCCATAATTTCAGAGAGTAAAAGAGAAAATGAAAGCTATAGCTGGTGTCTTCTCTAAGTTACATAGGTGGATTCATTATAGTTTTCTGATTATACCTCTGAATATAATGTAAAATGTCTGGTAGCAAGGTCTGTTTTACTACTGGTATATTGAAAAGTACCTCTACAGAGAGAGAAGTATAAAGTAAGACTTCCAAAATTGCTTTTTAATACTACCATCATTGACTAAGTATTATATGATAGTTCAGACTATACATGCAAACATTTACCTTGGCAATTTCCTTTCTAGGGTCATTTTTCACAATGATAGTTCAAGTTATAGGAGTATTCTAATTGCTAACTGTGTGGTCCTTGCAAGGAGAGATGTGATGTTCCTTACAATATTACCAAGTCCTAACTAATATTTGTGGCTGCCTTTTATGAAGTCATTCTTCCCTGTTTAAACACATAAGGATCTGTCTTACATCAGAATGAGGCATAGTTATCTTCTGCTAGTGTGGTTTTAAATCTTCGATGTAATAGCCAATGAAAGAAAATAAAGGTAGGCCCAGAAGAGGGAAGAGGTTCATCTAATTACTCTAGGACTGATTAGCAGAGATTATGACTGGAGCAATTATATTCTGTTCATTGTCCCAAAGTACTAGTTAGACATAGAAAACATTCAATACAAGCAAAATGTATAAGCAAGAATGTGGACTTGGACAAGTCAGTTATAAACCAGCATTTCATATGTTGTGAGGGGCAGGCAGTACATAAGTCCTAACAATATTATTGTGTTCCTCTGAGCTCTGCTGTCAGGGCCAAGCATTTGGAAAGCAAACTCAGAATAGGCGTTTGCAAAGCTAACATTTTATATTGAGTACCCTTAGTACCACTTTTAATGTGCTATAAAACCAGGGGCTTCACTTTTTCATGAACTGTGTGTAAAAGCAGAGGCAATGACTAGAGGTTGACTTTGTTCGGAATTGTTTTATGGTGGCTGTGCCTGTACAGTAATGTGATCTTGGAAAAGGTAAACAACAAAGAGTTTAGCAGTGAAAAATACGCCTAATATAAATACAGTCAAGTACTTGGCAGTTCAGAATTTGAAAAATATGACTGTGGCTTTAAATTTTCTGGTGGAATTAACGGAGGAACAGAATATAGCCTTTACAGCAATATATCTGAGACAGAGAAAGGAGATAATACATCTAACTATATAGTCTGTGTGGCATTCATATAAAGGAAGGCACAGTAGCTTTATTTAATTGAGAAAATGAATCAATTACAATGATGTTACACCATCAAATTCTTGTGAAATAGAAGATATAAGTCATTGCATTGTGTAACACAGTTAAAAAGTAATTGAGTATCTTAAACATTTTGAATCAATTTCAGGTACTGGTGCTGCTACCTTAATACAAAATTTATGAAGATGATTTCATATAATATGTTGCCAACAAAGCTATGTAATAAAACCTGGGAACAATATCTCTCTTTAAAAACCTGGGCAAAACAGTATAGTTATAAGATCATAAAAAATAGTCTGATATTACTGTTTTTCTCTATCTTACATTAAAGAGCAAGCATTAAAATAGTATAATGTTAAGTGGTGTTAGTTGAAGCTTTTAACCTCCAAAATACAGCAAGGTGGAGAACTCCTCTAAGATCTGGGTTCATGGAGAAATTTTCTCCCCCCAACTCATTTGATTCACACAGCTCATATATTACTAGGGACAATGTCTCGTGCCATTCCTGAATTCATTTTGAAACCTCTCATTTAGAATGTTTGTTGTATCTTTTCCTCAGAGAATATTATAATCCCCCTAATTCTTGGAAATTTGTGAAAAACATTCTCTTGATGTCAAAAATGGATTTCTAATCTGTGTTCATTACAAATAGCTCTCCTGTTGAAGTAGAGATATCTTACTAAGAATGTGGGCGTAGGGGAAGAAACCATGTGTGCTTAAAAAAATAAAAGCAAACACCATAGATAACTCATAGGAAAGTTACCCATTATTTTCAAGATTTTTTAAAAGTTGATCTAGTTTGTTACTAAAATCCTTAACAAACTGTTAAGGGTCGTAGTTAACAACCCCCTCCTCCCCTTATAGTATAAATCTTTACTTGTGCCCATCAGTTAGCTTCCAGTTATTAGACAGTGCATGTGGCATTTATTTTTTCATTTCTAAGATACTTTACTTAGGACAGTGGTCTCTAGTTTCTTCCAAGTTGCCGCAAAATATACTATTTCATTTCTTTTTATGGCTGAGTAGTACTCCCTGGAAATCAAGAAAGGGGGAGGGATAAAAACTTACCTGTTGGGTACCATGAACACTATTTGGGTGGCAGGTACACTAAAAGCCCCGACTTGAGCATTATAAAAGGTATCCATGGTCTGGATGCAGTGGCTCACCTCTGTAATCCTAGCACTCTGGGAGGCCAAGGCCAGTGGATTGCTTGAGCTCAGGAGTTCAAGACCAGCCTGAGCAAAAGCAAGACCCTGTCTCTACAAAGGAAAAAACAAAAAGGACAAATAGATAATCTAGCTGGGTATTGCGGTAGATGCCTGTGGTCCCAGGTACTCAGGAGGCTGAGGCAAAAGAATCACTTAAGTCCAGGAGTTTAAGGTTGCTATGAGCTGCAATGATGGCATTCTACCCAGCGTGAGAGAGTGAGACTCTGTCTCCAATAAAAAGGTATCCATGGTCTGGCATGCTGGTTCACACCTATAATCCTAGCACTCTGGGAGGCCGAGGCAGAGGGATCCCTTGAGCTCAGGAGTTCGAGACTAGCCTGAGCAAGAGCAAGACCCTGTCTGTACTAAAAGTACAAAAGATTAGCAGGCTTTATGGCAGGCACCTGTAGTCCCAGCTACTCAGGAGGCTGAGGCAGGAAGATCACCTAAACCTAGGTATTTGAGGTTGCTATGAGCTAGGCTGATGCCATGGCACCCTAGCTTGGGCAACAGAGTAATACTCTGTCTCAAAAAAATAAAAATAAATAAAAGGTATCCATGTAACAAAATAATTGCAGCCCTTAATATTTTGAAATTTAGAAAAAAAAATTTTACCTATGGAGACTTGCCCAGAAGTACTCATTGACTAGAGGAACCGGAAGGAGCAATAATTCAGGGCAACACTAAGCAGAACTATCGACGCAGGCTACGAGCCAGCAGCCTGCGACAGAGGTTTCAGGGAGTAGTAACCAGGAAGGAGGTAAGGAAGAGCATGAGCAGCGATGAAGGGGCACCATGTTCATTTGAGAAGTACATGGCAGAGCACTTTTTAAAACACCCAAGCATAGGCCAGGCACAATGACTCACACCTGTAATCCTAGCACTCTGGGAGGCCAGGGCTGGTGGACTGCCTGAGCTCGGAGTTCGAGACTTCGTCTCTAAAACTAAAAATTAAAAAATAGCTGGGCATTGTGGTGGGTGCCTGTAGTCCCAGCTACTTGGGAACCTGAAGCAAGAGAATCTCCTTGAGATTGCTGTGAGCTGTGATGTCATGGCATTCTGTCCAGGGCAACAAAGTGAGACTCTGTCTTGAAAAATAAATAAATAAATAAAACACCCAAGCGCTAGGTGGAAGGGTCTGCTGATCAGGCACATGGATGAAATGCATAAGCATCGCTGCTACCCTTAAGAACCTCACAGTCTATTTGAGATCAACCAAGGTGTCAAAATTGATACCTTATCAGTTATACATACATGCCAAGTTTAAATGCATGCAAATCCATTTGTTTTTAAATAATGTGATAATTGTAGAAAAGTATAATACAGATGTTGGAGGGAAGGAGCACCGGAGAAGCCTCAGCACCACCACATCCTGGCCTTTGAGGCCTTGGGCCTGCGCCCTGTCCTCTGGCAGACTCAGTTTTCCCCTCATAGAATAGACATGATTATCCTTGCCAACCTCAGGGTGGTTGTGCCCATCAAATGAGTGTGTATGAGAAAGAACTTTTAAAAATACCATTAAAAACATATAAGGGCCTACTACATTTTCCCTGTGTTTTACTAGCTGGTTGGAAATCATTTATCCCAGAAGACAATTGGCTCATCAATAGTGGTATTTGGTGCCTGAAAATTTCCCTCTTAGAAAATTTAGTAACTGGGACTCCATTTTCACTGAATTTGTAATGAATGTAGGCATTTTTTTGCTGGATGGTAAGGCATTGAAGTGTTTAATACTTCAATGACTAAGTGGATATTTTATTAATTTTGTGTCACATTTTAGTAACTTTCTGAGAGATAAGATTTATCAGTTTAACGATGAGAGATATGGTTTAATCAGTTTAACCTGATGTGTGAGCAACCTGCCTTCAGAATGTTGATCAGGAACAGCCACTCTTATTGGAATCTTTTTTTATTCCCTGAAAAACAGCGTAAAACTTGCATGAATTTGATTTTCCCAGAGAGCATTGCTGCCCTGGAAACAGGCTGAAAGAACTTTAGAAAAGATGGAGTCTTTACCTCACTTCTAAGTTAGAGGCAAATTCTTCAACCACATAATTAAAGTTTTCTTCACAAAATAGGGGATTGTGAGCAGACACTGGCAGGAATCCAAAATTCTAATTTCTGACTATGATTTAATTTCAATTTTAAATAAATCGGTTTTTAATTTAAAAAGTGTGAGCTTCATAACATTAGCAATGATTGCAACATTAAGCCCAGTGTTCACAATCTAGCAATATAAAACATTATTTATATCTGAATCGTAAACAGCCTTTTGAAATGGATTATGGTTTTCCTCCCTATTCTAATACAACCTGGAGGGTACTAAAAAGTGTTGTGTGAAATTAACATTCTGCTGACTTTCGCCTATAAATGAGAAGCGAGCTATTAACATTTGTGTATTTTCATTATGTAAATTGTGTTAACACATGCCCACAAATTGCCACCAGCAATGCAATAATTTTCTCTCAGTGATCATAATGTGTCCAAGTGAGTCATTTTGATTATGACATGCTAATTACATATTGCCTTTTTTCAGATTCAGAAAAACCAGGGATCTTTAATGGTAAGCTTTATGAGTTCAGAAAAAAATTCACTTTTCTTTTTCCTGATGGCTGCTTCCTTTGCATGCTTGAATGCCTTGTTTTAAACTTAGCAAATTGCATTTTGAAGAAAATGCAAACCTTTAACTGCCTGTATTAGATTAGGTACCATTAGAAATAATAGAACATCCTGAGCATCAATGTTTTTATAAGAGTTTGCTGTTGTTGATTAATCTTGCTATATTTTATTGCATTAATGATTTTTTCTTTCCACTCCACTGTGAAGATATTGCATAGAGACTAATACTTTTTCCTCTCTTCTTTCCCATTGCAGCCTCTCCAGCTTCTGCAGTGCATTGTTGATGAGGTGAGGCATCGTCTTATGTGCTTTCACTCCTAAAGTCATTCCTAATGGTGTGGAAAGCTTATATTTTGTTTCCTAATGAAGCACAATGCCCAACATCCTTGGAGCAAGTTGTGTTGTATGGCTCAGAGCTATGTTACGTCGACCGGCCTTGTCCTGAATCCCACTCTTCTGATTCTAGGGGTGAAACCCTGCAAAAGCAGACTGTCCCACTGACTGTTCCTCAGGGATGTCAGAGGCCCTAAAGACAAGACACAGTAATATTAATTGATCCTCTCCCTGGCCAGATGGGGATGGACCCGGAAATTAAAATGGTATCATTTTTTCCATAACAGATATTTAAAATCATTCAGTAGGCTAGGGTCAGAGTTGAACAGCAAACATAGCTGGATAAATTTGCCTTTCTTGCTTTATTTACCCAAAGCATACCAGGTGATAAAAGGATTTGAAAGCTCTAAGTCAACAGTTCAGCTTTAATTTCCTAACACTTTCCTAACACTTTCCTCAGAATATGCCTCTGACCTCTTACGTATGCTAGGATTCAAGTAACCAGAGACTAGTATTCTCACATTTGACGTCACCTTACCTCTAATTATCCTTATCTGTCAACTTTCACTTTCCCTTTGCCTTCTCATAGCAAATCTACCTGTATTTTCTTCTCAGCCAACCTTTTCTACTTCTTATTCTGGCTTGAAATTCCTTTTTCCCCTCCATAAAATAACAGTCTATCATACACAAGGCTCTCAAGAAACATTTTTATTTTTATTTTTATTTTTTTTTGCAGTTTTTGGCCAGGTCTGGGTTTGAACCCGCCACCTCTCACATATGGGGCCGGCGCCCTACTCCTTTGAGCCATAGGCACCACCCAACATTTTTTAAAAACTGAATTTCTCTGGGCATGGGCTTGCCTACTAACAATGTTTATTTTTTAAACTTTAATTATATAATATTTAAAACACGTGCAATTAGAGAGGGAAGGCGATAAATGACTCAGGAAAGTTTGAAAGAAAAACAAATCATAATTCATAATTATTCCTCTCAATTAAACATCTGTATAACTAGTTATGAGATTTGGGAGAAAAAAATAAAGATCCTCCTAGGAAAAAAACAAACACGCACGCATATCACAATGACAGTAAGAATGGGGCTCTAACATCCTTAATGGTTGCATCCGTCAGTCCATATATCCCCTGCAAGCCATAAACCATGTTGGTGTAAAAATGAAGGCATCATCCTGAAACAAATGGAGGTTCCATTATCTCAAATATCAGACAGGCTTCCTGGATATAAGAGCTCATCAATATCTTCTGTCATCTTAAATTCCAAAAGCATCCTATCCCCATCAGAATCCTTCTAATTAAACCGATTTTCATGAAGTCCCCTTCCAGTTTGGCTTGGGGAAGTACCTAGGGAAACTTGGCCTAGGCAGTTAAGCACACAGCCCGCTGTGTTTCTTGGCCTCCACTGTTCTCGGTCTGCCAGGATCCTGGGCAGCAGAACATTCAGGTACAGGTATTTCTTACCAGTAATATGTATATTGGTGGAAAGATAATGTGAAGTTTTGTGGAACAAATAGATACTTTCATTCCTGGTTTAAAATAGCAGTGATTGCTATTAAATTTAAAATATTGTACTTGTTTAATTTGGGCAAAATTATGAGACGGTTGAAATTATTGTAGGAAAATGTTCTGTGTAGTGGGGAGAAAGTCAATGAAGGACAATAATGTCTAACTTAAGTGGAATACTTTTCTTTGTAGCATTTCTTCTTTAGTGAAGAGAAAAGTATAACTTAGACACCTGTCCCCATTTACTCTAAAACCACATTCCACAGAAGCTTGAGAAGTTGGCGTTGTCTTTACTAAAACCAAGTTGATCTTGACACTGAACTGATACTCTGAAATAAGAGTATTAGGAAAGTATTGACAAGATGACCAGCCTGAAACCAGGAACTTCATAGCATCTAAGAAGGAAAGAACTGATGGGGTCCTATGTGCTCGTCCCATGTGTGTGTCAGATTTCTTGTTGCTGTGATGCAGTGTTACTCATAGACCGGCCCAAGGACAAACTGCAACAGAATTGCCTAAGGCTTTTGTTAAAATGTAGGTTTCTTGGTCCATGTCACTGAATTCAACTTGCTAAGGGGTTGTGCCTAGGATCCACTAGCTTCCCAGGTAATTCTCTGCACATTAAAGTTTGAGAACCCCTTCTGTGGTGGCTTTTTTGTTTGTTTGTTTTTTTCTTTTTTTCAGGCCGGGGCTGGGTTTGAACCCACCACCTCCGGTATATGGGGCCGGCACCCTACTCACTGAGCCATAGGCACCGCCCTCTGTGGTGGCTTTTTAAGACCAAGTCTTCCCTTTTAGGTCCTTCAGGGCAATTAACTCTCTATCTCCATTTTCACCTGACTTGAGGACTTCTATTTATCAGTGAATAGATCCAGCCCAGATTTGAGCCACTTTACTTCTTGGGTACGGGATTTATTCTCTTGTGAAATGGATATCTGATGCTAGCATGTACTGTTTTCTGTTACCAAAAAGTCAGATCAAAATGCACTATCACCAAGAGAGCCTTAATTCAAACAAGGTGGATATGTTTGGAGTCATGAACAGAATAGCTGTAGCCAAGCCCAGGATAACATATTTTATTATGTGGATTCAGCTTGACCTTCTGTTATGGCCTGGTAAAGAGTGAAGAAGTAGTAAAGCATGACAAACGTGGGCAGGAGCCAGTCCTAGAGTGTTCAGAGGTGAATGTTAGAGCCAGCCTGGGGAGTCAGGAGGTAGAATCATGGGACAAACTAGAGTTAGCCACCAAATGTCCAAACAGAAGACACCATAAGCTGAACAAAAAAATAAAAATCATGTACTCAATACTACTATGAAATCAATATACAACCACCTACACACTCATACAAATGGCAAAACATAACTATAGTCCAGAAAGTAGAAGGGAAGAGGAGAGCGAGGAGAGGGGAGGGGAGATATGGGAGGAGGGAGGGTATGTGGGGGGACCTCATCTAATTTGCATGATGCAGTGGTACATTTCAAAACTATTAAGAAATGAGTATAATTGTGATGGATTGCTGGATGTGTTACTAAATTCAATGTAAGCATTACACATTGTCTATTGAAGCAGTACTCTGAACCCCATAAATACATCAATGTCCAAAGTTATGATTTAATAAAAAATAATTAAAAAAAAAATGAATAAGAATCGTGACCATAAAATGTGGACCAAAGATCAAGAACTGGAATGGTAGCCAAGGTAACAGGAGAACTGGGCTCCAATCAGAAATCTGGGCAATCCAATTTAATTTTGGTGTGTGGAGTTTATCTGGCTTAGAGCCAGCTAACTCAGGTACAAGTGGTGCTATCTTAAAGCTATTGTCTGGTATCTTAGAGTTGCTTCCGTCAATAAAACTTAACTACCTTAGGATCTTCTGTAATTAAGTCCTCCCCAAGTCTCTGAATACCTACGGTGTAAAGTGTTGTGGTTCATTGTAAGTGATGTGTGTCTGCGTGTACCTGATGCCTTAAACATCAGATGTCTTTGGGGAATAAGGTGGCCCCTATTGTCTTAATAACTGAAATTTATGACTTTATGCTTTGACAGCTATGAGAAATTTTACATTTTTAGAAAGAAATTGTTTCTAAAATATATTTGTTCTTGGTGGCCTCTTGACAAGAATATGGTAAATATCACTTAACCTTTTCTCAATGACTTACATCCTTGTTCTGAACATGGTATTGAACTTAAACAGTGATGTATTGATGCCCTCTGGGGCTCTAAAATTGTGTGGGCCTTACCTTGTTCTTTTACTGAATTTTACCAACCATTTTGCCAGAGTTGTCGGTCTGTACACTCAGTGATATTCATGGGCCTCTTGAAGTATATAGAGCCATTTACTTCCAAGCTAAATAGCCCTACACAGCTATACCACTTGGTGGGTGCATTTCCTGTGTGCTCTCTTGTGATTGCCTCCGTTCTCTGTGGGCACTCCTCATTCTGGTCAGTGACTACCTTTTGCCCCAGCAATCTGACCATCTGTCTTCAGTCTCTGCACTCCTGATAGTGACCCTCTCTTAAAAAGTACCACATGAAATCAGATACTCAAGTGGTAAGTTGACTCAGGGTCAAACATGTTCATCTAAAAGGGGAGACAGAGGTTTACTCGCCTCTTTAATGAAGTGAAATGGACGAGTGAATGTGTTCGTTCACTTATTACCTACCATCTGGGAGCCTGAGTTGAGGATCCCATGGTCGAGATAGGCTCCACTCATAGAGGGGACTTGGCTTCTGGCAGGGTAGCCAGGCCAACTGCAGACTAAGTCTGTGAGGGTAGAAAGGTAGAAGCACAGTCCCACATCCTGGGCCAGCACTCATGCTGGACTCAGGAGGCCACATAGCCACTTAAAGTTCCCCCAGTGCCTGAGTTTCCCGATTGGCTAACAACAAAGGGCTGGCCATACTAGTTGTGGCAAGTGGAAGTATAGCCATGATGTCTGGATCACCAGATACCGAGCTGGCTGGAGCCAGATAGTTGGGGCTATCAGCAGATTGAGGTGCTAAGAACTGAAAAAACTGAAGTAGGGATCTTGCCCTTGAACCTGCCTCTAGGTAGTCCACAACCTTAGAAAAGAGACAAACACAGAAATGAATAGTTACGATTCAATGTGGGATGAAAACTATAGGATGCAGGGATGAGAGAGGTTTGTTCCTTTGCGACTGAGGGTTGATTTGGAGAAGGCTTTTCAGGGGCAATAACATTTAAGCTCAGTCTTAAAAGATAAATGGAGTTTCCTGGGTTAAGAAAGGAAAAACGTAAATGTCAGGCAGAAGGGCTTGAAACTATCTTGTGAATCATTTTTGAGTTCACAGATGTGTTTCAGAATGTTCAGATTGTCTAAAATATGACAACCAGAAAAATGGGTTATTATTCTGAGTTTATATATGTTACAAGCATATTATAGCTAAAAATTCTCATCTGGCATCTGTAGGAGCTCAGCAGGGCAATTAACAAATTTTAGATTTATAATTTTGTTTATTTATTTATTGTAACCATAAAAAGTGAATTCATTTAAGCCATGTATTATACCTGATCAGAAGTAGCTTTTATGCAGAAGCTACTTTCTTAGTAAGAACTGCAAGTTTCATGAAATACTAAAATGCTCCTGAAATATAAACACAAACTTTTAGTGGTCAGTAGTAGCCTACAGTTGGGCCAGGCGTATTGATGAACAGTGGGCTTGATTGTTTAAGATGTTAGCTGAGGTCTGGGCACCTATAGCTCAGTGATTAGGGCACCAGGCACATACTCCAGAACTGGCAGGTTCGAATCCAGCCCAGGCCTGCCAAACAATAATGACAACTTCAACCAAAAAATAGCAGGGCTCTGTGGTGGGCACCTATAGTCCCAGCTACTTGGGAGGCTGAGGCAATAAAATTGCTTCAGCCCAAGGGTTTGAGGTTGCTGTCAGCTGTGACACCACAGCACTCTACCCAGGGCAACATAGCGAGATTCTGTCTCAAAAAAAAAAAAAAAAATGTTAGCTGAGGCTGGGCATGGTGGCTCACACCTGTAATCTTAGCACTCTGGAAGGCCGAGGCGGGCAGATTGCCTGAGTGAGACCAGCCTCCGCAAGAGTAAGACTCCATCTCTACTAAAAAAACAGAAAAACTATCCAGGCATTGTGGTGCATGCCTGTAGTTCCAGCTACTCTGGAGACTAAAGGAAGAGGATCTCTTGAGCCCAAGAGTTTAAGGTTGCTGTGAGCTCTGATGCCATAGCACTCAATGCAGAGCGACAGAGTGAAATTCTGTCTCAAAAATAATAAGAAGAAGAAGATGCTAACTAAATAATTCTGAGATTTGCTGATCGTTCTTCCCTGCTGTGGGCATAAAGGAGAGAGATTTGGTCTTAGGCATGGCATAGTTGTATGTGTAGAACATCTGGATGGGACTAATTAATGGAAAGTTATTGCTTCTGCTTACTTTAATAAGGCTTTCTGAGGAAGGTGAGCCCAGAAACAGGGCTTTGTTGAGGACAGTAGCATGTACAAGTATGGGGGACAAAATGGACAACTGACCAAGGAGCAAAGACAGAATTAATCAGTAGCAGAAGGAAATTAGGAAAATTTACAACTATGTAGAAAGAGCACACTCCTAAATAACCAATGGAACAAAGAAGAAAGGGAAAGGGAAATTAGAAAATACTTTAAGATGGCTGGGCGCCTGTAGCTCAGTCACTAGGGTACTGGCCACATACACTGGGGCTGGTGGGTTCAAATCCAGCCTGGGCCTCCCAAACAACAAAGACAACTACAACAACAACAAAATAGCCAGGTGTTGTGGTGGGCACCTTTAGTATCAGCTACTTGGGAGGCTGAGGCAAGAGAATCACTTAAACCCTAGAGTTTGAGGTTGCTACAAGCTGTGATACCACAGCACTCTACTGAGGGTGACATAGTGAGACTCTGTCTCAAAAAAAAAGATGCACCTCAAGTGTGATCTCACCCTTTATCCTCGAAGGGTCAGGAGAAAACCTACTAAATGCAGAACACAAATGTTTTCACACAGTAAATGAGAAAATCTCACGAATGTTATGTCGAACAGGTGGATGAAAATATCTCAGATTGTATATGAAGCCGGCAAACTGTACTCCATGATTGAACTAATGTACACAGCTATGATTCAATAAAAAAAAAAAAAAAAAAGAGCTGGAGCGAAAATTCAAGCCTCAGGCTCCAAATACCCTTACACGTTGACCATTCAATTATTTCCAGAATCATGCCACCTAACAACTCCCGAGCCTGCAGAAAGCATTTCTTCCTCAGGTATCTGAGTGGTCAGGCGGGGCATGGTCAGGGCCCAGGTCTGGCTCTCAGCAGCCCCAGGGCCTGGGAGTGGTGACTGGGACACTCTGCCCCTCGTGTTCACGGGCGCCCTCCCAGGCATGCATGCAGGGTGAGGAAGGCTAATCACACAAGGGCTGCCTGTGCTATGTCACGTCTGGTAGCATCCTTTGACCAAGAAAGGACAAGGAGTTTTCCATGCAGAGCCAAGCAGTGGGGAGCAGAGTCCAGGTGCTGGGTGAGCTGCACAGTTCACGTGGCGAAAAACCTGTGTCCAAG
>CAUYRH010011969.1:0-15052 GCA_963574655.1 Perodicticus potto | reverse complement strand
TTCTGTAAATTAAATGAAAATATGACCTTCAAGCACCAGGCCCATAACTCTTATTTTAAAATGTGTTAAAATATTAATGACTTTGTATTTTTAATCTTTATTTTTAATTTTTAAATTATAATTTATTGGCTGGTTTCATATTAAATCAAGTATTATCAAAGGATGTTTTTGGCTCATATTTTTTGACAAACTCTTTTCTGATCAAGATTAAAACTAATACATTGTACTGGTGCTGATTATATTTAGCTAGAAGATAATTTTTTTAAGTTTCTTTTACTGCTTAAATGGACTAAAGTGATACATATCTTCCTTTCAAATGATCTTATACAGGGTGACCATAAAGTTCATGTGCAATTTAAAATAATATCTTGACAATTTTTTTTTTATCTTTTATTTAAGGTTTTATTTATTTATTTATTTTTATTATTAAATCATAGCTCCGTACATTAGTGCAATCAAGGGGTACAATGTCCTGGTTTCATATATGAAATGTTTGATGAAATGTTTCCATCAAACTGTTTAACATAGCCTTCATGGCAGTTTCTTAGTTATTGCATGAAGACATTTGTATTCTGCATTTAGTAAGGTTCACCTGTACCCTTCTAAGATGCACCATAGGTGTGGCCCCACCAATTACCCTCCCTCCAACCATCCTCCCTTCTCCCCACCCCTCCCTTGCCCCTTTCCCCATATTCTTGTGCTATAGTTGGGTTATAGCCTTCATATGAAAGCTATAAATTAGCTTCATAGTAGGGCTGAGTACATTGGATACTTTTAATCGAGCAAATTTTTCTATGAAGAATTGCTAATATATCATAAATGTACTTGCAAGTTTTTAAAGTGTTTAATATCTGCTAAGCACTGAACAAAGTTCTGTACATCCACTCTTCATAGTAATCTTTGAGGTAGACATTATTGTTATTATTATTAACATTATTATTATTGAAGGAATTTGAAGATCAGAGAAATTAGCAAATGTTCCTAGATTTTCACAGCTACAAAGTGGTCAAGTCATAGTTAAAATTCAGGTCTATTTGATTGCAAAATCCACAATCGCATCTACGGACACATCCTATCAGTTCTATAAAGTGCCTATATTAATAGGATTTCAACATATAGTAGTATTGACCATTAATTAATTCAGTCATTCCTTTAGCAGAGACAGCAGGCCTTAGACTAACTCTTCTGGATCCCTTTTAACCCTCAGTAGATTGCTAGAAATCATAATATATAAAATATGTGATCATGTATGAAAAGTAAGAAGCATAAGAAATGAGGATGATTTGAGAGTAGCACTAGAAACAGGGTGAGAATAGAATAATCCAGAACAAGTTGTGAAGGACCTATGGAGAATGTAGGAAACTGCCAAAGTATCATTATAAGAAAGGGAAAAATAGAATGAACAAATATATATCAAATACATATACAACTATATAACTGTTTTCAAATATATACACACATATATGCATCAATCCACACATATACATGTAATGCACATAATATATGCGTATTTATGCGTATACACATACACACAGTATATTTATATGCTTTTCCAGCCCTCAGGGACTAATCTTACTTATAAGTCTGAGTTCCGCACCGTTTTGGTCAACATTTCTACATGAGTCAATGTTCTGTCCCAGACATAAAATATGCCAGGTACTCACATATTACACTTACTAAATACCACGTGAAATCACACGACTATGAAAGTGATATGAATCCAGAGGTGAAGATTAGAAGCCAGGGTGATTTGCAATTTCTTTATGGCTAGATTAAGGTGCATTTAATGAATAGACCTAAATTGTACCCAGTAAAATGCAGAGTAGCGTGGTTAATGAATCAGGGGACAGATGAAGCAAATTGAGGCACTTTTCTGTCTGTCAAAATAAAACTATAAACTATGACCTAGAAAATGTTTTGTTCTCTTTATACTATTAAATATTGATCAATCAATATTCTCAATACACTAGGTGTATTATATATAATACAAAAGGAGAACCGGATTTCTCCCAAGTTCCAATTAATCATGAGCTATTTACCACATACCTACTAAAATTTAAAATATTAAATACCACATCTTTTATCTATATATGCATTTTACATATCCCTGTAGGGATACACACTCTCTGGAATTCATGCTTTTGTGAAGATGAAATACATCTGTTTTCAAAGAAATAAAAGGAAAAGCAAAAGAATAAATTATGTAAAAGTCATCCCCAAGAGGAGACTCTGCTCTTCCTTATTAGTGACCGAGTCTATCCCAGAAGATGGTGTATTTCTTTTCTTTAAAATGTATATGTATTGTCCAGAAATCCTTGAACTTATAGAGTTTCTTGTATTCCAGTAATTACTTCCAAATAGCCCAGTTTCTTTTAGGAATATTCAGTTTGATTTAGGCCATGATTCTGCCTTTGACATGACTTACAATTTATCTGCTAAAAAGGTAATTAATCAACCATAAAATGTGAGCTATATCCTCAAACGTTTCTAGGTTTCATTCACTGCCCACTTTAGACGTGACATCCAGAAATGCTTACAAATCTCTCTTGACTATATTTATATTGTCATTGTGTCTTCCTTTCTGGAATATTGGGCGTCATTATAATTTATATGAAGTAGTCCTCCCTTACAAGTTCTTAAGACTTTCAGAGTTTCCCTCCAGGCTTTGTGCTCTAGAATGTGGTCAAAGAGTCTAGATGTGCCCCAAGAAGAATTCTTGAAATTTCTTTAATTTTAATCATAGCCAACCTTAGCTTTACCACTACCAGTTAAAGAGTCCTGAAATTTTCATTCTTCCTTCCTATGGAAGTGACTTCATGCTTCTGATGAATTCAATGATATGGCAACAGGGGTGACAGCTTAACGCTTGTATTTGTATTCTTATGGTGTCTAATATATTTATCTTACACAGGGCAGGTTACCAGAATCTCAATTCACTTAAGCAAACACGTGTCCTAAATTTTTTACTTTAGGTGAGTGTGGTGTTCAGAGCAGCTAGTTTTTCTTAAACAGGCAGTTAGGAAAAAAGATATGCCTTGGCCATGGAGCCCAGATTAACACGCTTAAAGATCTGAAAGGGAGAGCCTAGTTAGGACCGAGGAAGGAGTGCAGTTTGGCTGGAAAGTGAAGTGCAAAAGGAGAATCAGAAGAGGATGAGTTTGAAAAGGCAGATTTTAAACTGACTAGTTATTTTCTGAAATAGACTACAGAGCTGTTACCGTGCTAAGTGTCTTGTCTGCAAGCCTCAGAATCCTCAAAATCTAGGTACAAACAGACAATGCCATTTACCAGAATAATGTAACTACTAACCTAGAGAAAAATGTTTTGAAAGTTGACATTCCACCTTAGGATGGAGAGAAAGCTCTTCCAAGAGAAGACTTTTGAGAAATGTATATGAATCATTCATTAAACACTTAATAATCGAGTCTGTTGGAAGTAGGGAAACTCTTTGAAAAAGAGTTAAAGACAACGCCAGAGTTTCTTTTATGACTGTGTGACTTGTACTGCCATGAATTAAAAAAGGGAATGGATATAGGGGGAATCAATTTGATGAGTGGCAATTAATCATGTTTCACAAATGTACAGAAGTGGAAATTCATCCTACATATTGGGAAATGATGATAATGGGGCTGCCTGTATTATGTAGAACTTCATAAAACGTGTGTTGTTGGAATTTAATCTCGCATATAAGCAATACTTTTGTTGAAATCTTTTCTCCATTGTGTAACTGCTCTATTACACAAATAATAGTCTTTATCTGTGTAATTATTTTAATTGATTAAAGATAAATTTTTAATTATTATCCTCCAATAAGAATTAAAAACTAATAAATCGACCTGGTATGGTAGCTCACACCTGTAATCTCAGTGCTTTGGGAGGTCAGGACTGGTGTATCATTTGAGACCAGAAGTTCAAGATCAGTTTGGGCAGCACAGCAAGACCCTGACTCTGCCAAAAAAACAAAAAAGAAAGAAAAACATAGGCAAATCCAAATGCAGTGGCACATGCCTGTTGTCCTAGCGGCTCGGGAAGTTGAGGCAGGAGAGCCCAGGACTTAAGGATGCAGTGAGCTGATTGTTCTTCTACATTCCAGCCTCTAGCATGGGCAACAAGCAAGATCTTACCTGAAAAACAAAACAAAAACTAATCGATGATAGTTCAGTGGCTTTCATGCTCTTTTACTTGGCAGAAGTCAGTGTTGGAAAATACCATAGAAAAGTGTCCATTTAGTAAAAGGACTAAGTCACTATCCCTGACCTTTTTGCAAAATAATAGTAAAATCCTCTCGCTAGTTAAATGACCTGATTTAAAATTCTTATTTCCCAAAGTTGTTTGTATTGTTGTTAGAAACTACTTTTCTCTTTTGGATAAAATTCTATTCTAGATAATGTATATTGATGGAGTAACTTTCGAAATTTTGTAAGTGGATTCTATATCTATCTGTCTATCCATCTTCCTGCTATATTTTAAAGTTTTCCACCTGTAGCAGACATTAACATTCTATTTAAGTGACCTTTTTAACAACCTAGAGAAGAAAGTGTTCTCTTTTTTTGTCATAGTAAAATTGACTTATTTTGTTTCTGTTTTTCTTTTTTTCTTAACTCTAAGGATCCAGCACTAGCTATGCAAACTGTGGCATAATCAGAGTGTGAGTGTCACTAAATGTCATCTCGTGCTAGGTATCTCAATTAGTCTTGCAGACTATGGCTAATCACATTCCCACCAGGCAGGATCACACAACTCACAGAGCCAGGATTATTAAAATCCATATTTCACATGAACACCCACGTAGGTGAGACTCGTTCCTAAGTGGTATTGCACCTGCCTTATATTCCTCTTCTATTTTCTAAAACACCGTTTTAGAAAAGTAAAGATGAAAACTACATGATATGCATTAAAGAACCAGTTTACGATAATTTTCTTTCTATTGGTCAAGTAAATATATATCTTTATCCCTTACTAATTTTAAATGTTCTGGAGAAGATAAACACTATTTAAGATTTCTACTTGAAATGTTATAAAGGCCAAAGTGATCAAATTTCCTTTAAAGAAAAAGTTCTTTCACTTTAATTTATTATCCTGAACTAACCTAAACAAAAACAATAATTAAGAAGCACAGCTTCCCCACACCACGCTCCATTTGATTATCTGAATTAATTTTCCTTCCAACATGATTAAAACCGAAAAGCTCCTGAATAACCTGCACATTTAGTTGTGCATGAATTCGTAATAAAAATGAAATGCACTAGGATGAAGATAATAATGAGCTGATAATCAAAATGTCCAGGTGTCAGCCTTGACTCTGTTGTAAAGTGAATCATTTAGAGTTGCCATATAGTCTCTGCATTTTCTGTGGGACTAGACGCAAATTTATATTTGACTTTGTTGTATTCAATCTGAAATTTTATTGCCTAGAAGAAAATCAAGAATCAAGCTCAATCTTACTTAACCTGAGTGTAAAATATGCCTAGTAAGAGATACCAAGAAACATTTATTCTTTTGTTAAAATGTTTAGTATTCCCCATGGATCATTCAGCAAGCTTATAGGAAATATCCTGTATTATAACATTTATTTGAAGGTTTTTTTTTTCTTCTTTGTTGTTTGGGATTTAGTGGGGGTACAAAGAATTAAGTTCCACTGCTTGCGTTTGTTGGGTGAAGTCCCTGTTCTAATTGTGACGAAATTTTTTAAATTTTATTTCAGCATGTTACGGGGTATATACAAAAGTTTTGGTTACATAAATTGCTTTTGCAGCATTAGAGTCAAATTTCTAGGTGTACTCACATCACATAGACAGTGTGCGTTGTTCCCATGTGGTATGAATTGGTCCAACCTCTCCTTATCCCTCTCGGGATCCCTTATCACCTGCTTGGTTTCCAATGAATGTAATTTCTAAATGTGCACATAAGTGTTGATCGATTAGTTCCAATTTAATGGTAAGTATGTGTGGTGTTTGTTTTTCTATTATTGTGACACTTCACTCAGAAGAATGGACTCCAGTTCCATTATGGCCGAGTATTACTCCATGGTGTATATATACAACATGTTATTAATCCACTTATGTATTGGTGGGCACTTGGGTTGTTTCCACATCAATGCAATTATGAATTGTGCTGCTATAAACATTCAAGAGCAGCTGTCTTTTTTATGCAATGTCTTTTTTTTTTTTTTTCCTTTTGGGTAAATCCCCAGTAAAGACAATGTTTCTTAAAGTCTTTGGCCAAAATAGAAAACCTACTATTTGTGTCAATATTAGTAGAATGATGATATTCGTAACTCCTTGAAGCACTTTGATAAAGCCTTTTTAAGAGAATCCTTGAAATGTGACCTATATAGGTATTAATATACTTAGTTTATCACCAATTGCTCTATAGCCTTGTTTTAAAAAAAGATCTTTAAATATGAAAGTGACCAATCTTTGGAGGTCAAACTTTAAAAGCTAGAGAATAAATTGTGACCTAGACCATTGTTCTTGATGAATAATTATAAAAAGATATCCCTAGCTTAATACAAAATTCATGTTTTTTCAACCATGTGAAATACAGGGAAAATATTACAGTTATAAAAAATGAATATGACTGGAGAAATTAAATTTTCAGACCTTTTAAGAAAAGAGATGTTAATCCTTTCTATTGAGTTGCTGAAGTTTTCACATGGATATACATAGAGCTGTCTGAAATAATTTTACCTGTTCAATAATTTAAATGCATTAAATGCATACATTTGACATTTGCATGACAAAGATGAATACATTCATACCACTTAGTAAAGTCATAATCAAGTAACATTTAACTGGAAGATTAAAAGACCCAAGTAAATTAAAATATAAACATTGACAGATGAATTAACTTTCCCTTCTGTATATATTTTTTATAAGATAATTTAAAGATTCCAGGCAGATATGTGAAGAAAGCAAATCTCTGATCTGCTAGTACTTAAGCATTGTCAAGTATTCAAATATAACCAAATGTCCCGTCTTCTTTCTTCATTTTCTTCTGGACTTGTTCTCCTTTCTCACTGGTGAATACACCTACTCCTCGAGGGTAGGTCAGGACGAGCTGCAGCCTCCGCCCTGCCAATGTCATCAGCATTCTTACCATCACGGAGGCTGAAAAGCTCTAGAGTCGTTTTTCACCTGGTCCTTCTCGTTTTCTTTATTCAGAGTTGCAAGTCCTGTCGAATTTGGATTATCTCCCACATTTTTCCATTATCTCTTCCCTTTATACGGGTCTTGTCTAACTGTCAGCTTTGGTAAGAATTTCCTCACTAATCTTTATATTGCTGTTCAAATTCACCTTCCTTCCTCGCACCACTGAAAATATTTTTCAACACAAAACTATTCTCTACTTAAAACTTGCGAGTGTCGTTTAAAAATTTTAAATGACATGTAAAATATTTCTTATACTATGTATATCTGCCTTCCTTACAACATCATCATCTTTCTGGCACAACATTGGTATTCTTGCCAAAACACGTAACCTTCTCAGTTACTTTATGTATTAAAAAATGTCCCCTTTGAATTACTTTTATGGAACTATGATGAACATTTAGGTCCCTACCAACATTTCTGTTTTTGAATTAACATGGGATCCACATCATATACACTTTTTCTAATATATTACTTAACATGTACTAGATGACTGCCAGTAACTTAAAAAAAAGTAATTAAACAATATTACTAAAAATGAAGCTAAATAATAAATGTGTCATAAATGTGCCCTGAATTTTCACTGGACCTTGACGTTAAGAGTTTTACTTTAAGTCATGTGTCTGAATGCTGTGTGTTTAAATTTAGAATCATGTAAGCAACTGTGTGTGCACGTATGTAATAATAATTATATTTGAGAAGGTCAAGGCATGTATGCATACATACGCCTGTGCATGATTGTGTATGGAAAACTTGTAGGAAGAATAGATGTGTTTCTGGAAAGTAATTTGTAAATTCAACATTTCCAAATTGGCCAATATTTCAATTAAACCAAAACAAAGGCAGGTGAGCAGGCTTTTAATAGGTAAATTATGCCTTCCAGTTTATGTCCAGAGTAAATTGTAATGAGTAAATTGTAATCTTGAAAGGATTTATTAAGGTGCATAGTATATAATTTAAGTTTTTCTTTGTTGATATTTCATTAAGGCAAGGATATTGAGGATATTCAAGCCATTTGGGGAGTTTGCTGAGGAAAGGAATCAGAAAAGACCCCTAAGGCTTAGACTTATAGATTGGAAAAAGATATAATAAAAGTTGATGCTGAAAACTTGATTTCTTAGTGTTTAAGTTCTTATCAGTCTAAAGTACACTTGGAATTTCTGCATTTTCCGTATTTTTACATAAGTCACTTTGTCTTCTTTCCCCTTCGAGAAATGTTTACTCTCACGTTCTGCCACCGTGTGTGTGTGTGTGTGTGTGTGTGTGTGCACTACCAGTATTTTGTTGATGTTGTTCTTTTTTTTTTTAATTTTTATTAAATCATAATTGTGTACATTGGTGCCATCATGGGGCACAATGTGCTGACTTCATATACAATCTGAAATATTTTCATTGAACTATTTAACATAGCCTTCGTGGCCTTTTAATCACTATATGAAGACATTTATATTCTACATTTAGTAATTTTCACTTGTTGTTGTTTTAAAAACATTGACTACACATCCCAAACGGAGTTTGCTGATTTTGTTTCTGAGTTCGCTCAGGAAGCACTCGCAAGCATTTCCCAGGCTGATACTTTCTGTCCTATCATCCCTGCCCAGCATTTCCGCTCTGAGGCAGGAATCCCAGGCCCACGCCTGGTTAGAGCCTCGCCTCACTCAGTCATCTTATTCTACCACTTTGGGATGGAAGTGAAGGAAACTTCCTACCGACTCATCTCTGTTCAATATCACGAAACTACCACAACCATACTGGTCTAGCAGTGAGTGGGTCCGAGGTGTGTGTGTGTGTGTGTGTGAATCTGTTGGAGAGGGAGGGAGGATGATAGGCTGTAGAGTTTATGTAAGGACCATTGCTTCCACCCCAGAGTCCCCGTTTTATTAGAGGGGAGTGAATAATAACTGCTAAGGCTCACACATTTTCATAAATCTTCAATCTCACAAATCGGGGAATAAAATGATGAATAAAATAACTTCACTACTAAAAGAGTAAGAGCAGGCCCCCAAATTGACAAGATATTCTGGATGTTTAGTGGGGAAATAGGTTGTTTGTCAAAGAGATGCGATGAGAGATGAATAACAATTTTGAATAATTAAAAAATCCTTTAGAAGTACATTTTGTGGATCAATTATGTTTTTGGAAGATATTTAGAACACATTAGAAACCAGTTGGAATTTAAAGATACTATATAAAATGCAGGTTGCCCAATTAAATTTGAATTAAAAATAGATAAGGGGGTCTTCAATATTAACATTGCCCACATATTACATATGGCATACTTATGCCAAAGAGTCCTTTATCTGTTACAACTGCAAACCTAGTTGGACATATCTTGTATAACAACTTTTAAAATCCCAAGTGGGATGTTCAAAAGCCATTTTCTGATTGTTCTTTCAACTTATAAATAAATGTAAAACCTTTTAAAATCACTGTTTAATAAGCTTTTGTGACAAAAAAATAATCGTGCCCAAATAAACACTATGGAGATAGATGATATTCGTAATTTTTGCCCACATTGTATAATTCCAATAATATACTCTTTTAAAGAAAAGTAGCACGCATTTGTGAAGTAATGGTGGTTTTAGTGTTGTATTGTTACTCTGCAGAACAACATAAGATTTATTGCCTAACATATTTACTTTTACTTAAAACTCAGCAAAAGTATAAAGCAATGGTAGTTTTATATAAGCTGTTTCTTGCAGAGTAAATATTCTGTATTCTTTTATGCATCTTATGAAGGGAGATTTTTGAGCCCGTCTTCCATGTACAATGCTGGACTCAAGTAAACTGCAAAACGAATTGTTGGAGTGGAAATTGCTTTCTGTATCATAGATGTGCATATATGTTTACAGATGGAAATATGAAACCCAATGTGCCATTAACTATTAAGATTTCATCTATTTGTATCAAGGGCGTAAATAATTCATTTCCAGAATAGGAAAACAACAGTACAAATATTTGGACTTTGAGTTTGAATGCCATCAAACCTGGGGAATTTTATTGTAGAAAGTAAACAACATGTTTTTTTCCCCTTCATTTAGAGAATGCATTCTAAAGAACAAATTCTTGATGGCTGTGTATTTTATAAAGGAACAAAAGCTAGAGAATTGGTTTATCTGCATAGCTGAGCAAAAAGTGTTTTTTCTGAGTTTTATATCAGGCAAATATTCTTAATAGATTACTTACATTTTGTGAAGAGAATCGGGACCATGTGTGACATTGAAATTTCCCCTAGACACAGAAACATGTATCACAGTTAACCCACAGCTCTTTGAGAATATTTCTTTTTATCATTAGAGTTTAAGAATAATGTGTTATATTATCCATTTAAAAATAATATTTTTGCTTCCAAATTCAAACATGATCATGGTACTAATATTAATAAGTAAATAAAATATATTTTCATATAGATACTCACACATGATTACATAAAAATTTATATAACCCTTGATAGCATTTTCTCTGTAATATTTTACCAAAAGGAAGCATTACCTTTCACTGTAGATTATTTTTGTGTTCTGTAGATCACCTATACATACCCACCACCACCACCACCACCATCCTCAAAATTAGTATAACTAGTAATATAACTTTGAATTGAAGTTTAACTTTAACTGGCAGGTTATAGAAGGAAAACAAATTATGTGAAGTTTAACTTTAACTGGCAGGTTATAGAAGGAAAACCAATTATGTACAGCAGTTAATATTTTGAGTTGGGCCAACCTCATCATCTTGGGTCTGTGTTACAAAGGGAATCTATGAAGAAGCAGTATACATCAAGCATGGCATCTGATGATTTAACTTTCTTATTTTTTTGGATGAGGGAAAGAAGAGAGAAAATAATACTTAGTGGCTGCCTTCCAAGTATTCTGTGCACCCTGCTGGTTGTTTTACATGAATTATCTTACTTACTCAAGCAGGAATATTTCCATTTTATATATACATTATTATCTTTATTTCTGAAAGACAAAGAAATTGTGGCTCAGGGAGTTACAGTAAATATCCTTAGGTCAAACCAAAGGAAAAATGAGTTTTAAGCCAAAAGCCAAGTACCATTTAATTTACAAAGCCCGTATTATAGTTGCTACATCCTGCCTAGTGGAAAAAGAATTTTCACTGATGAAACTATAGTTATCCATACTATTAATTCAATAGAACCTCTGTAGTTGGTCGCTCAAGGGACAGTAAAACACGGGTCAACTTCCAGAGGTGCTCGGCCTAAGGAACTAGGCCTACTCTGCTGATGCACACATGTGGTATAAGTCCAGTCTATGAAAATTAGATCAACTTAATGAGGTAGTCAGTGTAGGGAGGTGGTCAACTACGGAGTTTCTACTGGATATCAGACCATTTAGACTGGTTGAACTTGAGCTCATGAAGAGATCCCCTTCAAGCTGCCTTCCTACTAGAAAAAAATTTTGGTAATGAGAAGCACTGTTTAGTTAGAGACGAAGGATTGTGTTATCTGAAAATTATATTTGAAATGGGTTCTATCATTAATCTTTTCCTATGCCTTGGTTGTTTATTGGTAGAACGGAGCTAATAGTAGTACATAACTTAGGAATGAAGAACAGAGCAGAGTGGTCCGAAGGGTGGTTTATGCCTGTGTGGTTTCCAGACCCTCATCACAGACGCCCCCAAAATTATATGGGATGATGTCACAAAGAGGAGTACATGAAAAGAAAACAAGAACAGAAATTTTGGAGTATTAGTTACTACATGGCATAATGTTGTGACTTTATCCTGTGACGATCTAAAACTATCTGATAGATTTTGATCTTTATATTATATTCATACAAGAAGTTATGTAGATGAGCATACTTGAATCATGATCTCTTTATTCTGCGTGTGCATGAATTATCCCTCCCCACAGAAAAACCCAGTATCTAGGATGTTGGGAAAGTGAATATTTTCAAGCAAAGATTTGTCTAAATGACAGAAACATTCATTGACTTCCCTAAGTTATTTTTATGTTGGAGAGAAAGATAAAAATGTATCCTTCGCACCAAAACACAAATTCAGGCTGGGCGCAGTGGCTCACACCTATAATCCCAGAACTCTGAGAGCCCAAGGCAGGTGGATTGCCTGAATTCAGGAGTTTGAGACCAGCCTAAGCAAGACTCCTTCTCAAAAAATAGCCAGGCGTCGTGGCAGGTGCCTGTAGTATCAGCTACTCAGGAGGCTGAGGCAAGAGGATGGCTTAAGCCCAAGCATTTGAGGTTGCTGTGAGCTATGACACCACGGCACTATACCAAGGATGATAAAGTGAAACTCTGTCTAAAACAAACAAGCAAAAAAAAAAAATTCATTTTGTTAAATAATCATAACATTATTAATTTTCTACTTTTGACTTTAGTCATCTAATTTCAAATAAACATAAGTTTGGAAGATTTACATAGCAAATGTTTCTCAAAAGTTATGTTTGTTTCATGATGTGTAACTTATTGACTATTCTATTGAAATCATTAAAATTTTATATTTTATCTTTTCTTCTATATTCAGTTATGAATATCCTGTATCAGCAACTACTATTCATCCCTTTCAAACCCATGCTTATCCCTAGTGGAGCAATGAATCCATGGAAAGTTATTTAAAATATTAAAGATTGATGGAGATATTGCTCATTTTTTCCTTCTTGATGTTCAGCATTTTGAGCAAATGACTTTTCTTTCTAAAAATTCTCTTCTTTTGAAAGCCCCACCTGACTTCAATAATATTCTAGGTTCTTCTTTGTCTCCTATTTCTGCACCATTCTTACCCAGAATCCAGATTAACTCATATTCCTTTCTCAGTCTCCAGCTAAACCCTTGTCTAGATTCTGGCATAAGTCACCTGCCACCAGTGTTGCCTCTAGGCAGGTCCCGTGGGACAAGTAACCAAAATACATCCACCCTGGAATCATCACTTCATCATCTTCCCTCTTTCTCATCTGTGTATCCTCTAATCTCAACCTAAATGAACCTCTGAAAGATTGTGATGAACCTTCCACTCTCAGTGCTCACAGAATTTATATTATAACTGACTTTCCTATAGAGTAAGGGCAGAGCTATCAATAAATATTCTCAAGTGCTTTGTTTGTCTAAGTTCTTAACTCTAAAGAAAGAATGTATTTCAAGAATATATTAGTAGAAGGACTAAAATTTGGTTTTGGGTAGTCATGCATCTGGCATTTTTTTTAATATGGAAATATTTTATGTTTAAGCTTTATACTAAGTGCAGTGTGTGTTGAAAAAATAGGACATGTCAATTAATTAATTAATTAATTTATTATTAAATCATAGCTGTGTACATTAATGCAATCATGGGGGTGCAATGTGCTGGTTTTATATACAATTTGAAATGTTTTCATCAAACTGGTTAACATAGGCTTCATGGCACTTTCCTAGTTATTGTGTTAGGACATCCATATTCTACTTTTAGTAAGTTTCACCTGTACTCTTCTAAGACACACAGGACTTGTTAAAAATAAAACTCTATACTCGTGGAGCATGCCACGGGAGCAGCGAAGTGAATTAACTAGGCTTTCCTTTCCTTTTTCTCTCTTTTATTTATTAGCACTGCTAGAATTAAAAATGAACATTTAGCCTTCCAGTTGTTTTCCCTTTGCTTCTCATTTTGTAGAATTGGAACCTATAAATTGTGTGCGTACATATTTGCTCTTTCTAGATGTTTTGCCAATCACTTCTTTTATCCTTTTGTAATAATATTTCTGAGCCCGTATCACTTGTAGTTTTTCTTTTCTTTTGATTTGCTATACCTGTTGATTTGAAAATTCTAGAGAGAGATTTTCACTATTTTCAAGATTTTCACTGTTCTCTTTAATGTAGAAGATTAAGGAAATAACGTGTACACAATATAGATTAAAAATAATTACGTACATTGTTTCTGTTTAAGGAGGCATAATACATTTTCAGAAATGCTGTATCTGCTTATAAAGAAAAATGTAGTAGAGTCATTGCTAGATATGGGTGTGTACTACTGATGAAATGCTATCAGGAATATGAAAAATGATACAGAGAAAATAAGAGTAAAGTATATTCATTGTGATTTTTTGGATGGGGAAGATAGGTGTGTGCATGTGTGTGTGTGTAATGCTTCTTTTGTCTTTTTTTAAAAAAATTTTATTAAATAGGTGTTCTGAATCAAACTTTTTAAATGAACACTTCTAAGCAACATTTGTTCAATTAAATCCAGATAAATCAGAGGTAACATATGACTGTATCTATAGTCTGGTTCCAAAAATGAAAGATAACAAGATGACAGAAAAATGTCATACCAAAATCCAGGTGTCCTTCAAATGCATAGAAAGCAATAAAAGTGCTATAATTCACATGCCACATAAGTACATTAAATATTATTCTGAATGGCATGCTTCAGTAAAAATATTCAAAATGATACAAAAATCTGAACACTTTATTATTCAAAAAAGATTATAGCTGGAGAAAGTAATTTATTTATTCATTTTTTAATTAAATCATAGCTGCATACATTAGTGCAATCAAGGGGTACAGCGTGCTGGTTTCATATACAATCTGAACTGTTTCCATCAAACTGTTTAACATACCCTTCATGGCATTTTCTTAGTTATTGTATGAAGACATTTGTATTCTGCATTTAGTAAGTTTCGCCTGTACCCTTCTAAGATGCACCATAGGTGTGGTCCCAACGATTACCCTTCCTCCACCCCAACCTCCCTCCTCCCCTCCCTTTCCCTTTTCCCCATATTCTTGTGCTATAGTTGGGTTATAGCCTTCATTTGAAACCTAAAAATTAGCTTCATAGTAGGGCTGAGTACATTGGATACTTTTTCTTCCATTCTTGAGATACTTTGCTAAGAAGAATATGTTCCAGCTCCATCCATGTAAACATGAAAGAGGTAAAGTCTCCATCTTTCTTTAAGGCTG
>CAUYRH010011967.1:0-90773 GCA_963574655.1 Perodicticus potto | reverse complement strand
AAACTAATATGTTCCTTTTGGAAGGATGTTTGGAGAATACTTAGAGATCTAAACATAGACCTGTCATTCCATCCTATAATTCCCTTACTAGGTATATACCCAGAAGACCAAAAATCACATTATAACAATGACACCTGTACCAGAATGTTTATTGCAGCCCAATTCATAATTGCTAAGTCATGGAAGAAGCCTAAGTGCCCATCAACCCACAAATGGATTAATAAATTGTGGTATATGTATACCATGGAATATCATGCTCCCCCAGTTTTAATGCTAGGAGGTGGGGTCTGTGTTGCTAAGAGTGACATCTCTGGAGACCTGCTCATTTCTGGGATGCTCACAGCCCCCTCCTGGCTCCTGGGCAGGGAGCACCCATTCTGAGGGACTACAGGGAAGGTGCAGGCAGCCTTGTGCTTCCAATGACTGAACACTCCTAAAGGGCCGACACTGTGAGACCATTAATATTTTTATTTTGAGACAGAGTCTCACTTGTCACCCTCAGTAGAGTGTCATGGTGTCACAGCTCACAGCAACCTCTAACTCTTGGGCTTAAGTGATTCTTTTGCTTAAGTGATCCTAAGTAGCTAGGACTAAAGCCCACCACAATGCCCAGCTATTTTTGTTGTTGTTGTTGCCATTGTTGTTTTTCAACTGGTCCGGGCTGGGTTTGAACCTGCCAGCTTTGGTGTATGTGGCTGGTGCCCTGCCCACTGAGCTACAGGCACCGCCCCACCATTTATTTTTGTATCCCTTGTACCACACAGTGCTGGCTCTGCTCACAGTGGACACTCATAAGTGTGTTGTGAACTGAGCTGTAGGTTTCTCCCCTGGCCACACCCCTGGGTCAAACAGGCAAGGGGGAAATCTGATTAATCCTCTCAGTTTACCCTTAAGAAACACAACTTGGGCAATCAAGGGCAGAGAGATAGTAGCCATGTGTCTCCATGCTGGAGAGGGAATGGGAAATTATACTGTAGGATTGACAGGTGTACCTGACTCAACCCACAGCCTTTCCTTTCATATTGTGTCCCATTGCATGGTGAGTTAGGCAGAAAGATGATAAATTGTTCCCTCTTCCTGGAAGCAGAAATGTCTTAGGATTGTGTGTGTTGCCTAGGTGGGAACTGGCTTCTCCAGGCAGAAATGAGCCCCCAGAACAAGGGCTGGTACCAAGAATAGGAGCAAAGAGCTAACCCAGACTTTCAAGTTGCCAGAGGGTTTTCCCTTCCGTGACCACCATTTGTAAATGAGGGGAATTCCGATCCACCACCCTCTCCTCACCACCCAGCAGACACTCATGGTCTTGGTATCTGACTCTAGGGGAGGGGCAGTGCTGGTCCTTCTGCCAGGCCAGAAACCCACTGACCAAGGTATAGATTTGGGCTTTTTAGACCACTGCCTTAGGATCTGAGCTGCTTCAGGTAACTGTAGATTGAGTTTACTTCATTTTCAAAGTGTTTGGTTAAGTATCTAAGGAAGAAAAGTTCCTTTGAAAAGGCATTCAATCATCTTTTTTTTTTTTTTTTCCATTTTATAAATCTGGCCACCATAATGGGGACAAAGTCCCTGAGATTCAGGTCCCAGCCTGAAAATTGATCTCCTGATAAGCCCAAGCCTAATGGAACAACAAGAGAGGATGGGTGATGGACAGCTAATGGCAAGAGGGGTGGATGCCAGGCGGCGGGAGGGCAGGCCGATAAGCCAGCAGCAGACAAGGAGGCCAAGGTCCCATCCGGATCCAGGGCCTCTGAGGCAGGCTGCTTGGCAAAGGAGATGCTTCTTTGTCTTAGGAATGGTAATTTATGCGTCTGTGGTTTCAACCAAGAGCAACCCAAAGTGTTCTGTAAATACAGCTATAAAGTCACACAATACACACATACCCCTCCTCCTCCAACAAGGCCTCTTGTTCCACCAGCCCGCCAGTGATTTGGGGCCCATCTCCCAACTGCAGATTGAAGAGGAAAGGGAAAATACATATTCACACATTCACCAGGAGGCCCCCGAGTTTATGAAGACAGGGAAGCCCTAGGGTGTCATAGAAGTTGCTGGACATCAGACCCAAGTTCACCACAGCAACTAGGGGGCGGCCAGAGCTTCGTTTTGACACCTCCAAGAATGGCAGGTGGTTGTTCTGACACTCTCAGAGCCCCCATAACAGCATCTCTGGTCTTCTGAGTGGAGGACCTCCACCACTGTCCTCCTACTCATGGGACCTTTGTTCAGGGTGACCACCTTTGCCCACCCCAATCCTACCTAGAATCAAAGGACTTGACCTTGGTACCCCTGCAGCATGGATTCCCTGGGACAGATTTCACAACTCAGCGCTGAGTTTTACTACAAGTTTCAGACAAAGAAGGTGTGTCGGAGCCGAGAGCATGCTTCTGCCCGCTGCGTGGGCGTCAAGTTCAATGCCTTCTTGTCAACACTTGAATGTGTTGAACGTCGCTCACAAGGGCATTCTTTAAGAAACCTATTAACTTAATTACCCAGGCATTTTTTTTTTCGCTCTCTCCCCCACTATCCATGCATCTCATATTAAAAAAATTTGGCTTTCTTCCTTTCTGAGATACTTTTGATGTAACTCCTCTCCTCTCGGCACAATAACATCTTGTTTATTTCTCTCACAGTCAGTCAGGGTGGCTGCGTGGTGTAAACCGGCTCCTTCGCTCAGGTCTTAGTAATGAGGGGAGCCAAGAGACAGCCAAGTGTGACCCTAGGGATGGGGAATGGGTCTTCTGGCATCTTCCTTTCTCACCAATGCCCAGCAGGAGTGGCACAAGGAGAAGGGTGAAGGAATAAACCAAACTTCCATGGCCTATCCCCTTCCTCCCCTTAGAAGGTAAGGTGGGAGTCACCCAGAGGAGCAGGTCATCAACAAGTATCTTTAAACACCAGCCATGTGCCCAGAACTATCCACCTAAATTTTGGAAGAAGAAATGATGCTACCCAGACAAGTTTTTCCCAATTCCAGCCCCATATACTTATAAACCCCTAGGAAATTGAAAGTGTCTCTACAAACTGGGAGTCAGGAGAAGTAGGTTCTAGACTCATGCTGCTGCATATAACTGGTCCTGTGGCTGCCATGGCCCTGAATTTGCTCCTCTGTGAAATATAGGAGGTGGACCCGGCTAAAGGATCGCTGGTCTCCCTGGCAGCACTCAGCATCCCTGGCTCACCTGTGCCTCCGCAGCTGTCTGCAGCTACACCCCTAGATGGGATGTAGGACAAAGGACAGGAAGGAGATTCAGACATGGAGCAAACAGGGACCATCCAGAGAGTTGATCCACACGCTATGTCTGGTGCTGTGCCCGAGATGGTGAGCCCTGTCCAGGGAGGGAGGAGAGAGACAGAGGCAGGGCCTGGGGCAGACACAGGTCTCCAGCTTTTAACAGGGCAGGTAGAGGCCGTGGGCCCGGGAGGCAGCTGTGCTCCTAAGGCTGACCCACACTAAGGGGACCGCTTGTCTCTGGAGCTGCAGTAAGAACAGCTGCAGAGAGGGACCGCTTGTCCCTGGAGCTACAGTAAGAAGAGCCACAGAGGGGGACCGCTTGTCCCTGGAGCTGCAGTAAGAAGAGCCGCAGAGAGGTGCACATAGACATGGAATGCAGGGGTGGGGGGAGGCCTCAGTCTCCCAGTCATTGTATTATGGGAAGCCAGGGCTGTCAGCTGGGATAAAGAACACATCCACCACTTCCTTGCCAAGAACCAAAAAGAAGCTTCAGACCTGCCTGACCATCCCTACCCTCCTTTCTGTGTCCAGGGAGCCCTGGAGCAAATGCAGAAACTCCAGGAAAGCCCTGTGGGATGCCCCCTCCTGCACCCATGTCAGCCCCCTAACCCAGATTGTCATTTCCCCAATCCCAGCAGTGGGATCACTCAAACTCTCAGGGGACCTATCTGGGCCCACAGTGCAAAGAAGTGTCAAGGTTTTGAGGCCTCTGGGTGGAATCCCAGAGTTGGGGGGGCCCATGGGATCATCTGGGCCAACTCCCTACCCACAGGCAGGTCTGCTCCTGAATCATCCAAGGGTGACCTCTTCTTTCTCCCAGGATGCACAGTGACGGCCAAGAAGAGCCCTGGCCTGTATGTCAGGAGCTTCACAGCCCTCAGGAGGCTCCCTTTTCCCAGGGTGCTCTTGCTTATAGGGAACCCCAGGACTACCTGAAACAGCTCCCACCCTCCTTCTGACTCAGTGCTGATGAAAGCCTGATGACCTCTGATTCACACCGCCACTCTCCACTCACCCTGAGACCACCTCTATCATGTGCAGTCTGGTGCAGGAGAGAAGAGGGTGGAGCCCAAGGATTTGACCTGAGCACCTGGAGGTTGGAAACTTAGAATCGCAAGCCCTCAGTGCCCTCTTCCCCAGAGAACTAGCATGCAGTTTCATTCTGATGCAACTTTCTGCCAGGCGGGTTCTGTGACCCAGGATCCCCAAGGCTTGAGCACCTCGTGGGGCAGGAAGAGAAAGCATCCTCTCCTCTCCGTGCCGGGGCCCTGTGCCATCAAACGCTGGCTGGGGGGCTCATTCAATGGCTCATCACCTCAGCCCTGGGCTTGGACCTCCTCTCTCAAGGCATCCTCGTCTTCCTTCCAGACCTGGGGAGATAATTCTGCAGGCAGAGGCTTAGAGGGAGGGCAGAGCAGCAGTGGGTAATTTGTCTGACTTACTCTCATTTCCCTACATGGTGCGTGTGTGTGTGTGTGTGTGTGTGTGTGTGTGTGTGCATGCATGTGCCCCCATTGCTCAACTGGACTACAAGTCTGAGCACCACATGAGCCAGGGCCCGAGTCCAGGCAAGGACGAGCCTTTCCTCCTTCCCTCCCTCAAGCTGGGCCAGACCTCTGCCCCAGTGCCAGGGCTTCCAGCCTGTGTGCACGAGGCCTTGGGCCCTGCTCCATAGTGCTGTGTGAGTGCACACTCACACATACCCTGAGAAAGCCCCTGGGGCCTCCATGGGAAGGCTTTCCGGGAGACTTTTATGGCCAAAGAGGAAGTCGGGGCATCTTAGGAATAGCCCGGGCCAGGCAGCTGGCTAACGCCTGCCGGGAGTGGAGTTGGGCTCAACCTTCCCACTAACTGTGGAGTTTTAACCCTTTTCCTAGTCTGGGGCTGCTCAGTATGGCATGATCAGGCTGATAAGCAGGATCCTCAAGGGTCCTAATGCTGCCTCCCAGACCCTGTCCCCTACATGTGCACACCCATGACACACACGGACACACGTATGCAGGCACTCCACCTGCCCTGCTGCTCATGCTGCCTCGCTCAGATCTGATCCTAGCAGGCTCTTGCCCAAAGGAACCTAGACCTGAGAGCTGGATGGGAACCTTGAGGCCTGCAAGAAATATCCTCCTTATAGAGAAGATGATACTAAGGCCACAGATCAAGTGACCTGCCTGAGGTCACCTAGGTCCTATTCCAGAACCCAGGTCTCTGTGTCCCTTTGAGGGTGCCTAATAGGGGTGATGCTGGACCCACGACAAAGGCACTTGGGAAGGCAGCAGATCCTCAAGAAGGGTGTGGAAGCCCCCAGGGATCTCCCGGGAGTCCAGCACTTGGTATCACCCGGAGCTCTGATGTCCAGTATAGGGGCCATAGCCACATGTGATTATTTCAATTTAAGTTAATTAAAATTAAATAATTTTTTTACAACTCCATTTCTTGTAGCATTGGCTATACTGAAGCGTGTGATGGCCACAGGTGGCTGGCAGCTTAGGACAGTGCAAAGAGAGAATGTTCTCTCTCAGTGTGTGATACCACTGTCACACGGTATCATACTGAACAGCACTGATCTGGAGGGAGGCAGATTGGGGATGAGGTGGCCTACGACATCTGTGGCTTTAAGGAGGGGGAAGAAAGGCAGAATAGAAGAGAGAAGGGGGACAGACTGGAGAGAGAACAGGGAGGAAGAGGCTAGAATAAGTGTGGTGGGGAGACACCACCTCTGGCAAAGATCTGACCAACGGGCCCCACCTGGGAAGACTGACGTTCCCACCTCCCACCACCACTTCAGAAGGGCCAGAGCCCAGAATCACAGGCACCACAACCAGCCAGGGGCCAAGAGACAGCAGCTGGTGGTTTCCAGTCTCATCAGCCCTGTGCCCTGGGTGCTCCCTATCCCTGAGCACTTGAAGTGGCAGAGAGATGCCCTTTGCTCTTTTCCACGGGGAGGGCACATCTAACACAGAGGACCCTGATGTCCTTTTCGCAGTTCCCTTCAGCAAATGTCCCTTCTTCCAAATGTCTCTTGGAAGAAAAAGGAAGAAAGTGGGAACCAGTAATAAGAGAAGGCTGCTCCTGTCATGAGTTGGGTGGATTTTCAAACAAAGGGACACTTGGACTCAATTTCACAGACACACGAGCAATGCTTTTTGTCACTTTCTCCAAGCAAACATTTGAGAGACAACATTGAACCTGGCAAAGAGCATCAGTTGTGAAATTAGAAACGCCTGAGTTACATTCTAGTTCTGCCACCTAAGGATGAGGACAAGGTGCCATCTCCCTGAGCCTCAGTTTCCTGCCTTGCAGGGCTGTTGTGACAATTAGGGGCACACCTATTAAGTTGGATGTGGAACTCGGGCAAGGCAGGCTCTGGGGTGTGTGTGTTCCTCCCCTCGTGCCCCAAACACTGCGTGGCTCCCTCCTGCATCGCAGGCAGGAGACCGAGAATGGGGACAAGATCCTCGCAGGCAGAGGAGAGGACGAAGCACAAATAGCTGCAGTTCCGGGCAGAGTGGGACCCCCATCACAGAGAGGCAAGCACAGAAGGTGAGGGAAGGAAACGCTGGGGGAAGGGCCATTGAAGAGAACTTTATAGAGGAGGAGAAGTGTGAGCTGGGCTGGAAAGATAAGAGAATCAGAGCAGGGCTCTTGAGACTAAGAAAATCCTTGAGCCAAGCTCACTTGGAATTTCACCAACTCTTACTGGTGGAGTTAGACAAGGACCCTGAAGAGGTCTCCCAGCCTTGGATGGGTGAAACCTCTGGGCACTGGGCCCCAGGCCCCCTGCCTCCATCCCCTGGATGGCCCCACATCCCTCCAGCTCTCACTGTCCCATCTGGTTGCCAGTGCCTCTGTGGGGTCCAAGGCTGGTTGACTTATCACAGCCTACACCTCTCTGGGCCCTATGCAACTTGGCGCTGGGGTCCCCTAAGTCAAGAAGGTGCTGGAGCCCATGGCCCGCCCGTCTCAAAAGAGCGTTCTGCCACTGGGCCTGGGCATATTCCAGGAGAGATTTAAGAAGACCCAAACTGATCCTTCCATCCAACTTGAGCAAGTTCAGGATCGCCAGAGAAATTCCACCAAAGGGGAAAGAAATCATCTCTTTCCTTCAGAATGAATTTCCCAGACACAGCCCCTTTGTTCTGAGGCACAGGCAAAAACACACTGCCCTGGGAATCAGGAGACTCAGATCGGGCCAGGACACCTGGATTCTAGTGGCAGATCTGTGCTGATTGGAACTCTTACCTCGGGAAGTCACTTAACCTCTCAAAGGCTTGCATTCCCCACCTGCAAATTGGGGCAATAGTGTCTGCCTCTCTGCCACCTCCTGAAGGATTAAATGATCCCGCTGTGCAAGTGTCTGAAATGCCCAGAGTGGAGAGTGCCAGGAACAGGCTGGGATGCTTGTTGTTTCTGTCTAACAACCATGGCACAACCTCTGAGTGACTCACCTGGCCTGTTTGCTCTCCACGCTCCCCAGCCAAGGATTTAGGAGCTGTGCTTCTCTGAGTGCTCCTTTCCTACCATTGTGTGTAACCAGGGGATGGTGTTTGGCCTGCCCTTCATCGTAAAAGGGTGATCATCTCCAAGGAGGGCGAACTCAGGAAGGGGAAGTTGGTTAGGGCAAGAGGGGCCACGTCCTTGGGACTCTCTGCTGACCCCAGCTATCTGCAGAGTGCTTGAAGGCAGGGGCGACCAGTGCCTGGTGGGAACACTGGGGCTGCAGAATGACTCACGATGAGTCTCTTGCCCGCAGCAGATCCTGTCATGGTGGTCCATGGCTCCTGTCCAGATTCTGACCAGAAGACCAGTGAGGCAGTTCTGGAACTCTGCAGAAAGCAAATGATGCTGTTTCTTCATCTTCAGGGGGCTTAGGGGCTCTGATTGGGCCCATCCCACCTCCCTCAGGTGTTATTAGTCACCTGGACCCCCTGGCCACCTCCCATGAGCCTGTCTATGGCAAGTGGATTGACTTGTTGGTTTCCAGTACACATACATATTTTATCCCAAGTAGGGGAGCAGGGCAGAATTCAAAGAACAACTTGAGCCTCCCATGGAGCTGGTCCTGGGAATACATGGGCAAGTATCTCTTTAAAAATACTCCCTGCATAGCAGGTCACACTGGCCTGCAGCCACAACCCCCGGGCTGTGATCTCACCAAGCTCCAAGAAGCTAAACAGGGTCAGGCTTGGCTGGTCCCTGAGTGGGAGACCTCCCAAGCAAAACACAGGTGTTGCTGGTGATTCAGCAGAGCCCCGCCCTCCCCAGAGTCAAGTTCTTCTCAGGTGTTGGAATTGAGACTGGGATGATTCAGGGAGCTCCTATCAATACCCGTGCAGAGGAAGGGGGCGTGGTGCAGCAGCAGTGCTGAATGAATGCTCTTTCTCTGCCTCCACGTGTTACGAGTGTCGACACTGTTCTTGAGAATCGGGGTGTATGTTCTCTCCCTCCTCATCCCCTGCCCAATTGCTAAGGCCGGTCACTGTCAGCCCTCGACCTAAATTCCTCAGGCTGTTTCACCCGGACAAGGAAGGGAGGAGGGAAAGGCAGCCTCTGAAGAGGTCTGGGCTTGGGACCCAGTGGGTCCCCACCCCAAACAGCTACAGCCTGCAGCTGCCATCAAGCTCCAGGCCTCAGTCCCCAGGATGGTCCCTTCTGGTTTGGGAATGGGCAAGGATGAAAGGGGTCCATGAAATGAGGGCTGTCATTAACCTGTTTTATGAGTACACAGATATTCATTACACCCCAACCCCGTCATTAGTGGCTCCTATGAGAGCTCGAGAGCTCAGTCCTCTTCTTTATTGCAGTAGAAACAGAGGGGGTTTCTCCCCCAAAGGGAACTCTGCTTCTACTTCCTGGCAGTGGGTCTCACCCAGGAAGTCAGCGGACTCCACTCTCAGGCCTGACTCTCACCCCCTAGTAGTCCAGCAGCCCAAGGAGAGGGTCCGCTAGCTCAAAGAGGATGTGATTAGGGCCTGGGGCTTATTGGGGACAGGGAGGCCCTATGCAGAGCCCTGGCCTGGTAGCTAGAGTCTAGCATAAGAAGACGATGCACACGGTTCTTCCCAAGCAACACCAGCTGATAGAAACCCATGTAGCCTCCTCCAGGAAGCCCTTCCACCTCCCTTTCCTGGGGCTCACCACAGTGGCCCACTCCTGACTGTCCCATCCCTTCAAATAGTAAGTCACCCTTGGAAGTCACCACGTGCGACCTCACAGGAACTTAAGAGACATGGACTGAAGTTAACATCAGCCAGGACCAGGGCGGGACGTATGAAGTGGGGTAGAAAGAGGGGACTCTCTCATAGTCCCAACCCTTCTCCCATGAGGCGAATGAGCTGATGAACTGGCTGCTTTCAAGGCCATAGTCAGGGAAAGGCTGGAAAATAAATCATCTGCCGCTGTGTAGGCAGTATCCTCACTTACCTCCTAAATTTAATTCCTTCACACACATGCTTTGGGCAGCTATTTGGGTCTCCCCTGGCAATCTGCACCTTACTGTCCCCAGAGAGTTGACCACATCATTGTAGGGAATACCCAATGACAAAGTCCAGCAGGGGCAAGCCCACCGTCCCAGGGCCAGCCCTGGGAGCCCTTCATGTGTGACAGGACCAGAGAGGGCTACGGACTTGCCCTCTCTCCCATTAGGGCCAGAAGCGCCTGTGGTAATAGGTTGGCGCCCACCCCGCTGGTGCAGGCCATCGAGGCTGAATGGAGCGTGGCCAGACCCCACAGAGAGGAGCAGGGGCTCCAGAGCTGGCAGATTAATCAGCTGTCGTTTGCATTCATTAAAGGCCCCTTGCTTGCGAGCTCTGCAGCCTCAGATGCCAGGGCAATTAACTGCTCACAACAAAAAGTTCTGGGCAGAAGTTTGTCTGAGCTCCCTGGGGCACAGCCTAAGGACCAGCCTGGCTTTCTAGTGTCCCAGACTCCTCGGTGGAAGGCCTGAGGCCCAGCCACACAGGGGTCCTGTCCTGGACTAGAACTCGATGAGCTTTGATCAGAAGTGAGCCCCACGCCAGGAGGCCTGGGAAATCGGCAGCCATCCCTTGACCCCCCCTCTGGGCTTCTGCCTGCTGTCACTGTCCCCTTTCCCCCCATCTCCTTATGCCCCTGGGCTCTGTCACCTGGGCCCTGCTCAGGGTTGTGCAAAGACTATTTCAACACACCCTGAGACTGATAATGTTCCCCATAGGGGCTGGAAGCCTCTGCGCACTGACCCTCACCTTTGGGGCTCAGCTGCAGGGCCCTTAACAGACACCCACCTGCTAAAGGGGTGGTGCAGTGTGATCTAGGGCCTGCAGCCTTGCCAGAGTGAGCCAGGACCTCCATTCCTCTCCCTGGGGTTATGTCAGTCCCCAAAGCACTCCAGGATGATGGCACCAACTGTGAGCTCAGGGTGGAGTCTACTGAGCTCAGTCTCAGTTGTCTTTTCGTTGTAATTGCCAAGCTCTCCGGATTGGCATTTGCCTTCTGGGCACTGTAAAACGTGACACAACAGAGTGAGAACAAGTCGTGGTCCCAGCTGATGACCGCAGGGCCCAGACCCCGGCAGGCCCTGGTGGGCCCTGGTGGGCCATGTTTTTCCTCTTCCTTTGGAGCAAAGGAACCTGGTTTTCATGCAGGCAGGCAGGGACATGAAGGCCAAGGCTGGTGAGGATGCAGCTTGTCAGAGGTGGCAGGAGGCAGGCTTGGGCTCCTCTAAGGAGAGAACACAGAGGAGTCACTTAGCCACAGACCTTCTGCTGGGACCCGGGCCACCCACTGGCTCTCCTTTGGTCTGTAGGCTGTAAGGGAAGCCCCTGTTCCCTCGCCTCCCCTGTCTGGTCTCTTCCCAGGTCCCTGAGGCCCCTGGACACGTGGGGAACTAGCACTACCCTCCTCTCGTAGAGCCGGCAGTGGAGAGCCTGGTGTGGGAAAGGAGCACCCGGCGGTCTGTCTAGAGTCCCCAAATGTCCCCTGTTTGCCCAGCCCCTGCCCCTGCCCCCCTCCTCAGGATCTCAAAGGCTCAGAACAGGGGTCCACGTTTCATGGCTCTATGAGGGGGCAAAGGAAGCTGGGCACACCAGGCCTCCCAGTCCTGGCCCAGTCCCGGCCCAGTCCCTCCAGCACCCCAGGGCCCAGCCAGGCCTAATGATCTGAACTAAGAGCTGGGGCCGCGGGAGAAGGGGGATCCCATGAGCATTCCAGGGCCTGGAAGAGACAGGGAAGGAGACCCTGCCAGGAACAAGAGCTCAGATGGTTCCCCTTCCCACCACAGATCTAATGAGGAGACCCTGTTCCCCGGCCCAGAAACCTCAGGGGAATCAGGTAAGAAGGTCAGGAAGGTCCCAAGAGCAGACTTTATGTGTGAATCACCTCAGGTCCTTGTTAAAAGGGAGATTCTGATTCACTAAGGCCAGGGTGGAAAGTGTGCATTTCTAATGAGCCCCCCATTTGGAATAGCAGAGCTCAGGGAACTGGGGCCAGGCTCACTGTTGGTACTCCCAGAGAGACCAAGACATGGTTTGAGTGTGACTTGGGCTGTTTCTCCTCATTGTCACACTTCCTGATGAGCACAGGTTCTCAGAGCCTTCAGATCTTGCCAGCACCTTTTCTTATTCAAAATTCCTGACCTTTCTTCCAGAGAGTCCCTCTCTTCTTCCTTCCTTTTCACAAGGCAGTTCTAGGCTGGGCCCACTGGTGGGGAGGGAAAGGGGAGGCTCTAAAGCATGGATTTTACTTTCTGTTCCTACCAGAGCTGGGTATGGAAGCCTAAACCAGGGCAGAAGACTGGGACGAAGCAGAGAACAGAAGTTAGGAATCTGACCCCCACCTGCTGCTACCAGTGTCCCCCAAAGGCCCTTGGCAGAGGTTCCTATAGCCCCGCTGCCCCTCCTCGGCTCCTTCCCCACTCCATCTCAGGCCTGGCCTGGATTCTCCAGGACTGGCCTTGTCTCACAGATGGCACAGAGGAAGGCAGACTAGCCCGCTTCCTGGGCGGCACTCCAGAGCAGGATAGGTCAGGCGTGGGGGTTCAGGGGCACCTCTTAGCCCAGTAGAGGAAGGATTGCTAGAGCCAGGAACAAGAGGAAACTGCTGAGCCAGACACTCTGGAAGACTGGAGGAGCCCCCCACAGCAAGCATAGCCACCCAGGAGAGCAAGGGTGTGAAGCTGGTGCCCTCTGCTCACCCACAGCCCTGGGGTACCATTCCCCAGGCCAAATCCAGCCAGAGCTAGGGAGCAAAGACCTGAGGGGCTGCCCCTCCCAGTGCACTGGCTTCCCCAGCTCCTCCCCTTTACCCTTCCTGGGGGTGCAGCCACCCAGCTGGAAAGACTGGGTGCTGGAGATGAGAGATGAGGAGATAGAGCCTGGGCTGAGGAGTTAGCCCTGCAGCTCTCTCCTCCCCGCTGGGGGTGCAGTTTCCCAAGCCTTGTTTGTTTTAGGGATTAACTGCACCTTCTCCTAATTATGTGGAGAACGAGCCTCAGGCTGCCTGCATAGCCCTGCTGCTTCCAAATAGACTGACCCTTCTCCCCTCCAGTCCAGTCCCCCAGGTCTCAGAACTCAGGTGGGTAACAGAACTACTCAGTTCTTATCCACAGACTTCAGCCCTAACCGGTCATCTCCTTGTTCTGGCCCCTCCAGGGACCTAGAGACTCCCACACCTACTTTTCCTGATACAATGGCCCCAGCTTTAGCTTCACCACTGACCCCCGTCCCCTGATGCTCCCCACCATGCCCAGCCCCTAACATACCCAGTAAAAGGCTGCCTAGGATAGGGGTGTGCAAGCATGTGTGTTTGTGAGTGTGAGCATGTGTATGAGAGTGAGTGTGTGAGCGTGTATGAGGATGTGAGTACTGTGTGAGCATATTGTAAGTTGTGAGTGTAGGTGCATGGATGTGTGTAGGTGTGAGGGTGTGCAAGAGCATGTGCCATGTGAAAGTAGTGTGCATACGTAAATACAAGTGACTCACGTTCTCCCAGCCCTGGCCTGAGAGTGCCCCGAGCTCCCTTCACCACCTTCCAGTCCCAGCTCCAGCTTCTCCTGTCTCATCCCCTGCAGCTTCCATTCCCACCAGACAGTTCCAGAGAGTCCCTCTCTCCCTTTCCTCATGGAAAATCTCGCCACTGTTGTGCTCCCCTGCTTCTGTCACCAAGCAATTTCTGGCCAAGTTTCCACCTGACAGCACCAACAGCATCCTGCGTGCTCCCCAGCCAGGATGCCCTGTCTGATCACTGAGGCTAGACCCCAGCCTGAGCCCTTCTCCTGGGCCTCCTCTGTGTGCCCTGGCTCTCTGATTGTCAGTGTCTCTCCATAGGATAGAGGGAAAGAGGAAGGAGTGACAGAAGGAAGGAGGCTGGGCTCAGATGGTGTCATTAAGAGATATTAATGCCCCTCATCAAGGCATATTAATAAACATGATGTGCCGCTCGCTCTGTGCACCCTGGGTGAGTACAGGCCCAGCGGGACAGGCCCCACATTCACAGCTGAGTAACCAACAAGCCCACGGCACAGCCATTAGCCTCATGAGGCCAGCCCCGCCAAGATGGGTCCCAGGGCGCTGAGGCTAGATGGAGGCGAAGTCCCCACCTTCATCCCCCCGACCCTGTCCACTTCCCAAGCAGCCACAGGGCCTTTCACTCCAGAGTTTAGCAGGGAGCTCAGCTCAGTAATGACCCTTACCCTTGGGCGGCACTGTGGGCCTTTAGAATATTCCATCTCCTAATTGCATCTTCATAACAACTCTGTGAAGAAACCAGGACAGGTATCGTTATCATCGCCACTTTATAGGTATGGAAACTGAGACGCTGTGAAATTAAGTGTCTTGCTCAAAGTCATATTGCTAATTGGTAATGACATTGGACTGAAGCCCAGGATGCCCTGTAGGAGAACAGCTGTGTTAGACGCGAGTCGCTCCTCAAGTGGGGCTGCTTCAGTTGGATGGCTTCATTTCCCTAGTTCTGTGGTAGCCAGAAATCACATCACAAAGCACAACCCCTCCAGTAGGGCCAGGGACCTTTGTCTTCCATATAGGGGGGTTTCCTGCACCTCAGCAGAGAAATTTCCTGGAAGGCAAAGACCAGAGTGAGTGAACTCAAGTAAAGACCTTGGAAAGATGCCTGTATACAGTAGGTGCTCCACAAGAAGTGCTGTCCCTTTCTTGACATGGTGACTACCACATAAACATTGAATTATCAGCCCTCCAGGAGGATGCAGCAGGTGGAAGGCTGCCTGGCCCTTTCTTTTTATTTGCTTCTAAGCATTGCAGTCTGGTGCCACACTGTGAGCTACAAACTTGGCATTGACTGTGACAATCACAATGGTGTTTAAATTATGCAAGGTACGCCGCATGTGGTATGTATAAGACAAGAACTAGTGTTCTAATAGGATGTTATCCAAAATAGTTAAAATGAAAGGAATTGGGGAGCTAAAAAACTCAGATTCAAGGCGGCAGGGAAATGTATTTATGTAGAATACCCAACTCCTACTTGATTCCAGATAAATGAGCCATTGGCGTGACCTGATGTTGAGACCAGAAGCATCAACTTGTCCCGAGTCTCTAGAAAGAGCAGCCTTTCGTCCAAATTGACACCAGTCCATAGTAATCATATTTAGCTCCCAACTGTTGGCATTTGCTTTCAGCTCATCTTACTATTTCTTGTCTACTTCTAAGTGGAACAGGTTTTGAAAAGACCACACACTGTGTTCTTTATGCCTTTCCTTCCTCCCCCCTCCCCATCCCCTTACCCCTGAGCCACAACCAGAGAATGAGTAACCCATGGCAGGGCAGGCAAGTGTCAGAGGGAGGTGGCACCACAATTTCCTGTGGCTCAACCCACTCTCTCTCTGAGCTTCAGGGACTGAAAGTAACTTCTGCAGGTTTCCAGTGAGTTTCACTGGAAGGTCCCTAAGGGCAGAAAGACGGGAGTCCCAGACAGGGCAGGGGCTCAAAGGTGGCATCTGTGTGACTAGAAGCTTTGGAACCCAGATGCAAAGAAAGGAGGAATGTTCTCAGGGCAGTTATCTTTATGTGGTATGACCTTGGGGGTTCTTTTTCTTTCTAGTGCTTTTCTTGGTTTTAAAATTTTTCTGTTGTAAACATATAATCCTTTTATGACCTGAAACAAAAGATTATAGTTTGTAATAGGGAATTGCTTGAGGTCAGGGGTCCCAGACCATTAATGATGAAATTCGGCTATATCCTTCACTGACCTGCCACATGGGCAGTGTCCCAAAGCCTGGCCCCACCCACATCCTTTCTGGACTGGAGAGGCAGTTTGGTCAGCCTGCTCTGCTGACCCTCCTGGGCAATGCTCTCAGCATAGGTTACCTAAGTAACCTATAAGACCTCAATTACTTAGGTCTATAATAGTTATTTCTTTATTAACTTATATGCCCCACTAGGCCATGAGCTCCTTGATCCCACAAGCTGTCTTATTTATATTTCTGTTTCCAATACGGAGCCTCTCATTCATTCTCTACCCACCTCCTCAGCCATCATTCCTCAGGGCCAATTCTGTGCTAGATACTATCACATACACAGGGATATAAGACAACCACAAGTAAACACACACACTTCCACATGGCCTGGGACAAAGGGCCTGGGCAGCCTGAACTTTTTAAGTCACCATCAACCTTGACCTTGGCCTTGAGAAATCTTGCCTCTTAAGCCAATGTCATGGCGGGTGGTGCGGCTATTGGTGAAGTGCCTCTCATTCTGGGAAAATACTCCAAGAAGCAAACCATTCTCTCTCAGCCGCACCCCACTCCACCCACTTTGGCATCTGGAGACCGGGGGAAGTGACCAACCCCAGATTCAAAGCCAAAGTAGGAATCCAAACCCAGGGGTCTTGTTTGCAATCTCTGCTGAGATAGATAGCAGGCTCTGCTGCCCAGACATTCCACTGATGTCTTCTAAAGACAGTATTCACCATACTGTTCCCACTGCTCAAAAACGCGCCAGGAAGAGGCCTATCAGGTCTTTGATGTTGACATTTCTTGAAGGAAACAAGTGCACAAAATAATTGGCTATCCTATACCCTGGAGTCTAGAAATGTTCAGCTCCCAGAAAGGCTCAGATCAGTATTTCCTTCTTAACGCTTCCCACAGACTTCATTCCACTCACCTTGGTGACCGTCCCTCCTTTCCTCAGCCCCAGGGCAGAAGAGCAGGCCATGGGGTTAATTGACTAGAAGCCCTCCCCTAGGAGCAGGCACCAGTCTCCCGGGCTGGGTCTTCTCCAGTCTGGCATTAGGCGGCCTGGCAGCCGCGGCCCCTGGGGATCTCAGAGCCTGGGAGCTGTCAGGTCTTCCACTCACTTACCCTTTGTTAATTGCAGAATACACAGATTGCTGCATAGCACTTTCCAATCCTGTGCCTTTTCCTGGATCCTTTGCCACTTGGCAGCTTGCAGGCAGCTGTGCAAAACAGCAAGGAGCTTTCTCGTTTGGTGCCAGTGTCAGAGAGCTTGGAACTCTGTTTCTGTTTCTATTTTCCCTTTTTTTTTTTCTCCCATTTCTTCCACGTGCTCTGTTTTGCTCATTTCTCCTCCCACTCCCCTTATCTCCATGACACCTTTCTGTGCTTCTTTTAAGTTAGGGACTCTTCCAATGCCCATGTTCCTACCCCACTCCACCCCAATCCCAGAGGTCAAAAAGTGAAACTTCCCACTTGGACAGGAGTTTGCAGGAGAATTGGTGGAATCCTCCTGTCCAAATGAGAAGAGGTGGTTGAAGAGATTATATCATGTCCCTTGCTCAAGGAAATGAGCTGCTGACCCTCTGCTCTGGGGAACAGTGAGCCTGGGGCCCTCAAAACACACCTAGGTAGGTGGGCATTTACCTTCAAGTAATTGAAGGGGAATGAGGGAACTGGGCCTGCACCCATGCAGAGACCAGCGATGAACCAAGCCCCTTCCCGACCCTCCAGACCTCACAAATCGAATCCAGCCGATGATCCTTTACCCAAGGGGTTCCCCAGGGTAAGAGAGGGGTTTCTGTGGACCCTCATGTTTATGAAGGCCTCAGAAAATGCAGCTCTCTGGCTGTCCCCAGGGGCACATAAAAGATAGAAGTTGGAGGTGGGGCTGAGTGAAGTGGCAAGGACTAGGGGACAGGCCAGGGCACCCACCAAGTCTACGCACCACTGTGTGCCAAGCGTCTCATGGGCTATGAACATGGGCAGGATGTAGTCCCTGTCCTTGAGGAGCTGAAGCTTCTCTGATTTCCTTCCAGTCCAAAGGGGCTAACGACCTCTGCCCTTGCCTAGCATGGGACACTGTGAGATCATTCAGCTGGATCACTGTCCAACTACATCCTTACCCCCATGCTGTTTGTAAGTTCTATAATTATATTTGATCCTTGAACAACTCAGGGGTTAAGGGCACAGTCAAAAATTCTATATATACAAAGAAGTCAAACAAATCAGCAGGGAAAAAATACCCTATTAAAAAGTGGGCAAAAGACATGAACAGAAGTTTTTCCAAAGAAGACAGACAAATGGCCAACAAACGTACAAAAAAATGCTCAACATCACTAGTCATAAGGGGAATGCAAATTAAAACCACCATGCTCTACCACCTTACCTCTGTCGGAATGGCCATGATTAAAGAGTCAAGAAACAACAAATGATGGCTCGGCGCCTGTAGCTCAGCGGCTGGGGCGCCAGCCACATACACCAGAGCTGGCGGGTTTGAACCCAGCCCGGGCCTGCCGAATAATGACAACTACAACCAAAAAATAGCTGGGTGTTAGTTGCAGGCACCTGTAGTCCCAGCTACTTGGGAGGCTGAGGCAAGAGAATCGCTTAAGCCCAAGAGTTGGAAGTTGCTGTGAGCTGTGACACCACAGCACTCTACCGAGGGCCACATAATGAGACTCTGTTGAAAAAAAAAAAAAAAAGATGCTGGTATGAATGGAGAGAGAAAGCAATGCTTGCACACTGTTGGTGGGACTGCAAATTAGTTCAGCCCCTATGGAAAACAGCATGGAGATTCCTCAAAGAAATGGAGAAACTAAGAAAGGGGATGGGGGCGAGGGGGTCACGCTTACCTATCAGCTACAATGAGCACTATTCCTGTGAGGGGCAAACTAAAAGCCCTGACTTCAGCATTATACAATATATCCATGTAATAAAAACATTTGTATCCCCTAATATTTTTTTCCCTAATATTTTTAAATTTAAAGAAATTCAAGTAATTTTGAGTCCTCACAAATTTTAAAAGCCTACTCTTGACTGGAAGCCATACCAATTACTAACAGTAGATTAACGCATATTTTTTAAGTTATATGTATTATATATTGTATTCTTTTTTATCTTAGAACATTGTAGGGTACAGATGCTTTGGTTACATGCTTTCGGACAAAGCTATAAGTATGTCCCTCACCCAGATAGTATGCTTTACACCTGGCATTCCTACAATAAAATAAGCTAGAGAAAATAGAATGTTAATGTTAATGTTTCTCATAAGGAAGAAAAAAACTTACTATTCATTAAGTGGAAGTGGGTCACCCTAAAGGTCTCTGTCTTCACAGCCTTCACATTGAGTAGGCTGAGGAAGAGGAAGAGGAGGGGTTGTTGGTCTTGAGGTCTCAGTAGTAACAGAGGTGGAAGAGGTGGAAGGGGTGAAAGGGGAGGCAGGAGAGACAGCCCAGCTTGGTATGACTCTTTTCTTCTTTTTTTTGGAAAGAAGGTCTCACTTTGTCACCCTAGGTAAAGTGCCATGGCGTCATACATAGCTCATAGCAACCTCAAACTCTTGGATTCAAGCAATCCTCTTGCCTCAGCTTCTGGAATAGTCAGGACTATCGGTGCTGCCTGCAATGCTGGACTGTTTTTTAGAGACAGGGTCTTGCTCTTGCTCAGGCTGGTCTCCAGCTCCAGCAATACCCCTACCTCGGCCTCCCAGAGTGCTAGGATTACAGGCGTGAACTACCGCGCCTGGCTCTTGCTGTGACTTTCATTCAAAAAAAATCTTGTATACATGGACCCGCACAGTTCAAACCCATGTTGTTCAAGAGTCAACAGTATTTCCTTTTTAAACCTTAGCATTTAAACAAGTTCTCTTTGAAAATGTCAGCCTGTCTTAGCTGTAGTAAGCCAAAGGAGGTTGGGTCTGGGCCTCGCCTCTCCTAAAGAGGAGCCAGCACGCGTGGAGGCCAGGGTGAATTGGGGGGCAGAAGCAGCAGGTCAAGGGGAGAAAGCCCAAAGTGGTGGGGTCCTCTCGGCAGTCTCTTTCATCCTTTAGGGTCTCCTTCCAAAGCCTCTCCTTCCAAAGTCGTGGTGTTTCTCAAACGCGGGTGGCCCTGGGCAATGCCCAAAACTACAGATTTCCCCTCTTACCTCCTGAAACTTCCCTGAATCTCATCCATCGGAGAGAATTCTAGCTTCCAGAGGCTGGATGTGATATTCTAACCACAAAGGTATTTTAGAAGAATTGATGTGGTGGGAGTGGGGGTGTCCCTTTTCCACTGTAGCCCCAGCCCTCCAGAGAACATCTGTGTAACTTTAATATCAGTGCCTCCCAGAGAAAGGAGGGGGTTGTAATGTCATAGAAAGAGCACAGGACAGCACTGAGGTCAAAAGGTGTGAGACCCGAAGCCAGGCGATCTCAAAGGTCTCAGGGTCTAAGGGTCCTTTCTCCTTGAACATTCTGGGATGTTTCTTCTCATAGCTCATGTGGCTCTAGGACAAGGAGTTTGACATCTTTGGAGCCCAACTTTCTCACCTTTTAAAAATTTAGTTTCCTAAGGTCCCTACCAGGTGTTGATTTTGTGGGAGAAATGTTAGCCCTCTCTGGGACCGGCCAGTGGGGGCAAGTGAATGGCCAAAGGGAGCTTAGCCAATTTTCAAGCCAACCCACCATGTGGGCTCTCCTGCTCTTCCTGCCAGTAAGGACCCAGCTCAGGGGAACCTGAACAGCCTAAGTGTCGTCAGTGGCCCAATCAAGCACAGGGTAGGGGTAAGGGGGCTGGAGAAGGTGGCAAGAGGTCTGGTGGCTTGCCTTGGGAGTCCAGCCCAAGGGTTTGCACAGTCTTTGACAAACTGGTCCCAGCTGATGAGATAAAGCTCCCCAGGGAGGAGGGATGGGAAGGAGAGTCTTCCCACCCTGACCAAGCCTCCAGATCAGACTTTCCAGCTGGCTCTGGCTACAACACAAAACAGCTCACTGACCTGATGGGCCCCATACCCCACCCTCACCCCCTCCTTGGCCTCTTTCTGAGCAGGGAATTGAGAAGAAACAGGCAGCCTAGGTTGCTATTGTTTTGTTTAAACCACTGGCTGGGCTGCCTTGGAAAGGAGTGAGGGGAGACTGAGGAGCCTGCAGCTGCCCTGGGTGCAGACCCCAGACCTCTCTGTCCTCTAGAGTGGCCAAAGGAGCTGTTTGAGAAGGGCCAGGCTGTCCTGGAAGAGATGGGCATGGAGAAGAGGGGTCCACCCCAACCCTGTGTCCTTATCACAACCTGTCAGTCCCTGGCCACACTTGCGCCTGGACAATGCTAGCCCTGGACAATGCCAGCCCTGGACAATGCCAGGCCTGAAACGAGGGAGTCAGGGCGCTGTGCCAAGAGAGGGGCAAGGCAGAGCCAGGTTGCACTGCTATATGGGAGACTGCATTCAGTGGCTGCCCAGATGTCCCTGAGCTGAAAAGGACAGGGTTAGGCAGAATGGAAGGATGTTAAAGGAAAGATATCTCACCCGCATCCAGGGCTTTAATGGGGGAGATGTCCATCCTTCCCCAGCTGCCACAGGTGGAACGGACAAGTGGGCACCAGCCCAGGGAATGGGGCATCTGACAAAGAGGCCCCGAGTGAGCACAGTAGTAGACAAGCTGAGCCCAAAAGGTAGAAGGTGGCTTCTGGGATGGATGAGTGGGGCTTTAGTTCTGTAAAAAGGAAGCCACAAGCTAGGGGCTGGGTCTCACCTTCCCCCCCACACCTCCCCTACCACTCACCATCCCCCGATCTCCCCACCCCCCACCCATGAGCACCTCTGGGAGGCTTGGGGGAAAGGTGGCCGGGGCACAGTTAGGTGTTGGCAGCCTCAGTTAAGAGCCACGCTAATCACCTTCATTAAGGCTATAAAACCCCACACCTCAGGGCCGCAGGGTCCCTGGCATGGCCCGGGGCCCTGAGCCATGGCACAGACCCAGGGGCCCGGCTCCAGTTCCTTTCATCCGAGCATCTCCCAGTCCTGCACAAACAGTAATTAGCACCCACCCCCAGAATCACCTCATTATCCCACAGACACTGAGCGGAGGGGTGGAGGGAGGGAAGGAAAAGAAGGAGGGAAACTGAGGCTATCCTAGTGGCCAAAGAAATTTCCCTGGGGTTGTGGTCTGAGTCAGCTGGAGGCTGGGGGAGACGCTGATGCAAAGTCAGCAGCCTCCTGCCACCTTCCCCCAGTTTCTCAGACGGCCATTGGCCTAATTCTAAAGGCTCCAAAGAGAGCTAAGTCCTTCCTCCTGGAGAGGACGGGCTGATTAGCAAGTGCCTGAGAACTGTCAGGCCTCTGACCAGACCCCACGGATGGACAGTTATGTCCTGCGCCCAGTCTAGGACGCAGATGGTGATCACCGGGCAGCCCTTTGAGAAGTGTACGGACTGCCCAGAGGTTGGGTGGTCCATCCCTCACCTCCAGGCCACCCTCACCAACATCTATGTCTGTCTCCTCTCCCTAGACCCCTGAGGTTCCCATTCCAAAACCCCACAGCCTCATCCCCAAGGAGCAACCATATATCCTCCCCTCTCTTCCATTCCATCCCTCAGAGACAGAAACAGCTCAGCAAGACTGAAGGGTGCCAGGAGTAACCCACAGCCCTGCCTGTCTCTTGTTTTAGGGCATCGACATGAAGAAAGGGAAGATTCAGGGCCAGGAGCTAACGGGTGAGTAAGACCCTCCAGCACTTCTCCGAGCCAGATCAGTGTTGATCTAAGAATCTTGAATGCAGGCTGAGTGTACCTGTAATCCCAGCAATTTGGGAGGCCAAGGCAAAAGGATCGCTTGAGCCCAAGGACTTGGAGACCAACCTGGGCAACACAGCAAGACTCAATCTATACAAAAAAGTATAAAAATTAGCTGAACACAGTGGCACACACCTATAGTCCCAGCTGTTCAGGAGGCTGAGGCAGGTGGATCGCTTGAGCCTATGAGTTCAAGGTTATGATGAAAAAGTAATAATTTTATTTTGACAATACAACTTTATATTGCTGCTTCACAATATGCAAACACAAACCCAAGAATTTACTTGTATGCCCCGGTTTCATCTCCACAACTGCCTCTTAAGGTCACTGTCATCAGTGTCTCCATTTCAAAGAGAACAGAACTGAGGCATAGACCAACCTGCCCCTGTCACACAGCCAGCTAGTAAGGGGTGGAGCTGGCAACACAGTGCAGGGGTCTGTCTGACTAGAGAGCCATGTAACCTCCTCCTGCCCCCATCCTCCTTCCCAGATGCCCTCCCTCTCCCACCCCTCCCCCAAATATACCCGTGACGGAACTTAAAAGGGATTCTCAGATGCTGAGCTGGCCCAGAGCAAAGGACTGGGCCCCAAACCCACCCTCACCCTCTGGTGAAGCAACATGAGCTTGGGCAACAGGAAAGCCTGGATTCGAATCCCAACCCAAACATTTGCTATGGGCCTTAACCTCTGGGAGCATCAGTTTCCTCCTACTCACCTTAGGGAGTTGTGGGGAGAATGAAGGAGACATCACACATGGATGGAGGTAGCCTCGGGGCTGGCCCAGGATAGTGGCCCGGCACGTGGGAACCCCTTCCCCTCCTTCTCAGGCCTCAGATTTCTGACTTTGGAGGTTTCAAAGGGGAGTTTCTTCAGGAGAGCCCTGGGTCCATCTGCATCTCTCCTGATAAGGATTCCGATTATACAGAATGAGTGAGTCTTCATTTCAGACCTGCCCTCACAGAACCATGGTCACCAGGCTGCAGCCTCGTGCGATATGCCCACCCTTGGTGCACTCGTCGCACCTGCCCCCCACCCGGGCACACAGGAAACTGCCAGCACCCACCCGTGCTCAGAAGTCTTTCTCTACACCAGTAGTATTTGGGAAGAAACACTGATTTACCCCGTTTACACACACGCCACCAGAGACCCTCCAAAACAGTGTCAGGTCATTTACACGGCAGCTCTTCTCACGCACACATCTGCCCCGGGTGTAGCCCCTGAAGCACACAACTCACACGGCCCCTGGCACGCCCTGCTGTGTTCTCACTCCCAGCGCACACACATCTGATCTGCAATCCAAGGCTGGGGGAGAGATGAATAGTCAGGAATTCCCCTGGCTGTTGGCACGCTGGAGGCCCCAGCCGCCGGAAGTGCATGATGAGGACAATTCCAACAGCTCCAAGCAGCAAGTCGAGCTTTTGTTTAGTGGTCAGAAGAGGAGAGGAGGGGGAGACGGCCCTATTAAAGCACCCGTGCCTGCTCCCTGCAGCATTCTCACTGCCAATGCTCCTTCCCAGCCACCCCACGAGGAGTCTTGCCTACAGCCTGGCTCTCCTTGGACAGGGAAGTGGAGAGAGGGAAGGGGAGCGGGAAGGGGCAAAGCACTCTTGGAAGGAGGTCTAACCTGCAAGACGCAGGATGGGCCAGCAGCACCCCGCTCCTGCTTAGACATGGGAGAAGAATGAGAGGTGACCTTTCCCCACTGTTCCCCCAGGAAAAGCCCTCATCCTGGAGAGAAGGGAGGGAAGGATGGTGCCCCGAGCACCCAGCTCCTGCAGTTCCCATGATCAAACCTTTGAACCCTGTCCCACCCACCCCCATAACCACTTCCAGATCCTCCAGACACAGCCAAGAAATTGGCTTCTTTGGGGATTGAATTCATAAGGAAATGCTGAAAAAATAAATAAAAACCCCCTGCCAAACACACTCGCAGAGGAAGATGGGTTTCTCTTGAGGCAGGAAATCCATCAGGACAGACTAAAGCAAAAACAGGACAATACCAACACCCAAAGGCCCCAAAAACCCTGGGAGCTGCGCCAGTGCCCAGGACCTTCGGTCCAACCCAGGGCATTTCCCCTTAGACCATCTCCTACTCCACACTGATTCCCCAAAATATATACTTCCTAAATGAAGGTACTGACGGTACCTAATGGCTTGCATGTGGTCAGCCCTCAGCAGGGACCCAAGGAGGGTCAGCACTGACCATGGACAGACACAGAGCTCTGCCCTGGGTGATGTGGGATGTGACACCCGCCTTTCTCCTTTCTCCACCCATAGACTACCAGCCGCCCTCCCCACCGGCACGCACTGGCTTCCATCGCTACCAGTTCTTTGTCTACCTTCAGGAAGGAAGGGTCATCTCTCTCTTTCACAAAGAAAACAAAACCCGAGGTAAGGCCTACCCATCCTTCATGGTGAATCTGGGGTGGGACTGATGCTTCACACATTCACAGGGAAGTCAGCACCCTGACCCCCACCCATGAGCCGTGGAGACTGGGCTTGCTTCTTGGGAGTGAACTGGAATGAGTGCCCTAAGGGAAATGTGGGCATCAGGTATGGTCTCCCTGAAAAGTCAGTCCCCTAGGCCAAGATGGTGGCTTTAGCCCATCTATGTATAAGTCAGGGTTCCAAAGGGAGCAACTAGAGCCCAGGAGAGAAGCACCCCTGAAACTTCGCATGGCATGTGCAGGCAGCTACCCCAGAACATCATACCCTGTAATTGAGTCTCATCTGGGCAAGAGGGCCCTGGAATGCCACCCTGCCGGTCTGGCTTCATTGGTTGATAATTGTTGGGGCTGCTTGTGCCATCTCAGTGGTGGGGCAAAGACTTCCCAGCTACACCCCTCCATCTTTTCTGAGCAGCCCTCCTCAGTCCCCAGGGCAGACCCACTCCCATGACTTCCTAAAGGAAAACTCAACCTGTGTGGTCTCGTTCCTCTGCCACTAGGGCCCGGGAGCAGGAGGAGCCATGGATACCTGGCCACTGTCATACTCTGCAAATGACCTATGTGAGCCCCACACCCCATTTCTCCACTCCTATCTGAGTCTGTGCACTCAGAGAAGGGACGTTAATGTAGAAAGTGCCAATGCCAACTCAAGAGTACAAAGGGCACATCCCCAGGCTGATGGGAAGGTGAGTGGGAGGGTGGGTGTCATCAGCCATTTCCTCTCACCCAGTGACCCTGACCAACACCTACCCACTGGGAAGCCGGTGCAGGTATTGTTACAATCCTGATGCCCCAGGCCCGAGAGGAGCAGAGCGTGGAGCCCAGAAAGCTTTGGTTGAGCAAAGGAGCCCTTCAAATGAAGGCTACCAATTGCAGAGGGCTCCAGGCTGCCCTGGGAGCAAAGCTACTGCAACCTTTCCACCAGTGAACCCTCCCCAGGTGCCAATCTGTAAATCTGTTTACATGGCTTTGCCAAAGACACACTTTTAAAGATACAAAGAGAGAAGGAAACAAAAAATGTATCTGGCCCAGGCCAAGAAAAATTTCTCCAGTGCCCAGGGTACCAATCTCACCAAAGGTATCAGGAAGCCTGGTTAATAATACCAAACTCAGCCTATGACAGTCCCCCACCACGGGGTTTTTATTAAAAAAAGAGATAGCACTTCTGAGGCCCACCAGAAGATTTGACAGTCACAATGCCTATGCTGTGAACAGAAGCCTCTCACAGAGACAAGGACAGAGCATCAGGTGACATTAGGCACAGTGAAAGGGGCAAGGGAGGGAAGGAGCTGTGTATACCAAAGACACCTCCAGCTCTGCATGGCGGGGCCCATAGGGCTAGACTGCAGCCTGTCCTCCAGAAAACATGGTGGTCCAAGTGACCAGCAAAGGGTTGACCCACTCCTTCCAGGACACTGCTGGCAAGGCAAGGGAGTTGGAAACCGACTGAGCCTGAATCCCATTGTTTGTTCTTTTGGATCTTTGCCAAAACACAATTCCTGTGCCCTTCCCTGGCCCCTAAGACCACCTTTCAGACACAGGAAAACTTAGAAACTGGACTGGCAGCTGGGCACAGCTTTGGCTCCTGTGCTATTTTGTTCACTGCCAGAAACAGAGGCAGGAGAATGATCTACCCAGATGAACATTCTGGCCAAGGTACCTGTCCCACCACGTGATGCCTTGTACATGTTAGCACAGTGCTAGGAGTTTCAGACAGGGCACCAGGGATTTTCTCTGCTCTCAAGGGTCTTACAGTCTGCTTTGGAGCCGATTAAATAGCAATGCAGAGTGTAATTGCACACGCTGACTTTAAGAACATTGGGGATTGTCACATGGATTCAGGGACAGATCTCTTCCCTTCATAGAAGCCCCTTCCCTCCAATACAGCATGCCCTCTTCAGCCAGGGAGGGTGGGGAATTTTATTGCAAGGTGAGGAAATCTTGACTTCCACTCTCTGGCCAGTGATATGACTTTGGGCAAATCAATTAGCCTCTCTGGGTCTCAGTTTCCTCATCTAGAAAATGAGGGGTTGGCTCTCAATGTTCTACAGATCTCTATGGCCCTGAGGCTGGGTGGTGGAGGTGGGGCATGATCTGGGCCCTAAAGGAGGAGATTTGAATCCTTGAAAGAGGATTCAAAAGAAAAAGGAAAGGAGCTCTGGTTTGGGGAAACCATAATGCCCAGATTTAGACTGTGGTGGTGGGCAGAACTGACCAGATCAAGAGGACAGAAGCCCCAGGCCCCAAGATGTGAGGCAGTGAGGGCCCATCCTGGTACAGAGGAACCCAGTAGCAATTGCAAAAGCAGACCTGGCAGGCCTTTGCTCAATGTCAAAACACCAAGGGCCTCAATGGACAGTATTTGGGAAATCATGGAGCCCCAGGCTGGACTGACATTGAGGAGGCCAGGGCACAGGGACTGCCAATGAATATAGGCCCCGGGACTTGTCTTGGTCTAGTTTTCTCTCCATGGGAAGGGATTCGTGGAAAGAGGGTAGTGTCCTAGGGAGTGTGATGCAACCAGCCACTTGTGTTGAACACAAGCTTCTAGACATCAGAGGGGAAAGGCCAATCTATAGGAGCCAGGGGAAGTACCATCTATGGAAGATAGGTGGCTGAACCCAATGCTATTCAGGCCCCTACCCTCTTTGAGACTTAGGTGCATGGGAGATTGAGGGGATTCTAGTTAAACCAGCCATAAACATGTAGAGGGGTGGGAGGTGGTTCTGTGCAGAGCCACGGGGGTGAGATCCCCCACATTCCTCTCTATACTGTGACTCTGGGACAGCACACACATGGTCAGCCAATGAGAAGATCCGGACACCCCCAACTCTCATTGTGTGACCTTGGCCAAGCAACCCCCATCCCTGGGCCTTGATTTCTACTTCATCAAGATGAGGGATTGGACTGGTGGCTCTACCACTGTATGGCCCTGGACTGATCTGCTCCCAGCTGGCCATGGTCCCCTCACCACCCGGGAGTAAACAATGAGGCTTGACTCACCTGGCCAACCCCGGACGCTGCCAGGTGGAGGTCTTCTATCAGATAGGAGGCACCAGGACCACAGCAAGGGCAATGGAGTGGCTTAGGGTAACCCTACTTCTAGTGTAACTTGAGCCCCGCTGAACCGCCCCTCTCCTGCCTTTGCCCAGCTCTTTCCTCTCCCACCATGTCCACCCCCCGTGCTTGGCATGTTTCACTCATACCCTGTGCATTTACTCAGTGCAAGGCACGATTCTGGGTGCTGCAAGAACAGAATGGAGCCACAAGACAGTGTCCTGCTCTCGTGAGTGCCTGGCGTCACCCTGGTGTAGCTCCGTGACTAAGTGGGGTTCACAGAGAGAGCCAGGGAGGTATTCATACAGCTCACATATAACTAGGTCCCCAGGGGAGGAGAGGCAGGGAGACCTCTGAAGCCAAAAGACTATGAACTGGTGCCTCTGATAAGGGATGGCCTAGTGTCACCCACCAGCATCTGTCCCACAGGTCACACTTCGCCTTCTTAGATGTGGAGCAGGCGTTCACTCAGGCCTGAGATACACTGGACTGGCACCCTCTGACTCCACATGAACGTCCCCTCCCAGCACTAACCCCCACACTTCCACCCTATGCCGGTTCCATGACTTCAGACGAACCTGCTGAATGCCATGAAGGTGACACGTCTGAAGAGCCGTCACCTGCGGACTTCCTTTGCATGCTCCCTGTACCCCGCGCAGCCAGAACGCCCGAGCTCCTGCTCACTGTGGCTGATTGGGGCATCCTGTCCTGCCTTCCCCAGACCTGCCAGGACCCCCACCTCAAGCATCCATCGGGCTCCTCCTTCTACCCCAGTCTCCGGAACAATCCATGGGGCTGCCTCAGACCACCCAGGCCCTCTCTGGCAGCATCTCTACGGTCTAGCCCCCCACCCCACCCTCCTGTAGCATTCACTGTAGGCCCCAGATGTCTGTTTTGACCTCTTTTGTGTCACTCAGTCATTTTCCACTCACATCAGGCCTCCCTCCGCCATGAGACGGTCAATCCCTTGAGAGAAGTGCTCGCCTCCCTTTTCTGTCCCTTCTCTCACCTGTCCCCACACCAGCCCACTGTGGGCTTTCAATCAGTGTCTGTGTAGGGGACACGCCCATGTATACAGAGCTACAAGCCATTCACACACAGATTTGCACATTCTCACACCCCCACAGTCCCAGCACACGTCAGCTTGCCTCAGAAGCTGAGAAGCCACATGCCCACAGCGACAGGCCTTGCATCCACATCCTCCTTATCCCAACAGCCTCTCCTGCCTGCCCCAACCTTCACCTTAGGGCCCTGCCAGGTGGGTGGGACAGCAGTCATCACCACCCCCAGGGTGAATGAGGAAACTGAGGCCCAGAACAGTGAGTGGCATGCTCAATGAAGAGTCCACAGTTAATAACCAATCAGCTTTCTCCTGATTTCCATGGAAGGGCTTATGACATCTGTCACCACCGTGCCCACATTCCCTCTCCCCCGACCTGGACCTCAAGACTTCTAGGCAGGGCGAGGACAGATAGGGGGCAGTAACAGCCTCCTGGAACAGTCCATTCACACTTCCCCCTCCCTTGGTGAAGGCTGTGGCTCAGACTCCTGGAGCTGTGGTCTAGGCCATGCCACACCTCAGCCACCTCACCCAGAGGTGTCACGAGCTGGCCTCGCACTCCTTAAGCCAGGGAAATCCCCACTGTGCCCTAAAGATACTGACACTTGCTCCAAAAGTCACTCCAAGGCCACAGGCCCATGACAGTGCCACAGTGCTTGGAAAGAATGGACAAAAGGGGTTCCAGTGACCACTTCACAGGGGTAGCCTGAGGGCCTCCAGAGGGAAGATCACACACTGCAAAACGGGAAGGGAGCGACAGGGACAGGTCCTGAGGTTCTGGGCCAGGCAGGATGTAGCCACTCCCAATTACCAACAGGGGTCAGAGAGGAGAGACGGGTAGGGACTTGCCACACAGCGGGGCTTAAGTCTTGAATGTGGCATCCGAGGGCCTGCAGGGCTCCGTGGGTGTTGTGGGACCAAAGGCACAAAAACAGCAGATCCCCACGCAGCACCTGCAGGAGGCACTGACACAGAGAGGGAGGTGGGGAGGACTTCGAGGAACTCCATGGGGCCTGGTGGCAGTGAGGGGGCGCACCTGCTGTCAGGAAGCGCAGAGAGAAAGAGGCCTGAGAGGAAAGAGAGCACTGCTTGGGTGCCAGCCCCCTGCCTTCAGACTGCCCCCCTCCAATGCCAACATGCACCCAGACAGACACAAACAGCCCGCCCCCGTGACCTCCCATGGTGGTTCACCTGGCCCAGCCCCCATCCCTGTGTTTTCTGGCGGCAGGAGCCTCTCTTCTGCCTCAAAGGGCCCTACCCACCTGGCCCGTTGGGTAAACCTGGGAACCGGGCAGCCACCCAGCAGGGGCCATCCTGGGTAACTCTCAGACAGGCACCCTGGCAAGGAGCTGCCAGAAATCTCCACAGGCTCTAGGCCAGTGGTTCTCAATCTGTGGGTCATGACCCACAGGAACTGTATTAAAGGGCCGCAGCATTAGGAAGGTTGAGAACCACTGATCTAGGCAGACCTCTTTAATAAGTGTGCCCCAGACAAGCCAAACATAACCATCCAAAACATGATTGGACAGATCACAGAGAAACTTCAAATAACCCCCAAATTCCACCCAAAACTCCAGCCAGTTGCCACCGTTATCAATTATTGGAGTTGACATCTGGGAGCTAAATTGGCATCTTGGAGGCTCCCCACCCCTGCCACAGGAAGGGGGAAGGGGCCCTGGGTGGGACACTAGTTGAAGGATTAGGACCAGCTTCCACTCTCCAGCTCTCAGAGGAGGGGACAGGTAACCCTCAGTATCTGGAACTCCCCCAGCCTCCCTGGCCTCTCATTCCCACCAAAGTCAAAGTGATCCCCACTGTCCCAAAGCCTCTCAGCCAGGAGGATCAGCCACTCAGCAAATATCCTTCAAGCATAATTGGATGTGATGGAACGAGGGCTTTGCAGCTCCTGAGTGGAAGTCTCTGGATGTCATTTAATGGCACAAAAATAAAAGGCTCCGGCCTCCCGCCTACTACCACCAGGACATCATTAATCTCAACAGAAAGGCATCAGCGCTTCTATCAATACAGCCAGCCCTGCGACCAACCAGACAAATTACAGACCTGAGCTGGTCCCTCTGTGGGGCGGCTGTTAGGCTGGAGTTGAATTTTTTGTTTTTTTCTTCAGGGCCCTGATCCTCTGACAAGAGGCAACAGTGCCTGCCCAAGGGGAGGCAACAGTGCCTGCCCAAGGGGAGAGTAGAGCAAGGCCAAGGAAGAGGGTGGTCGCCTTGGTGAGAGACAGGTCATCTGCCCACAGGGGTCAGGGCTGTTCAAGGGGGTACCCTGCCCTTGCAGAGACTTCCCCAAAGTAGGAGGCTGGAGCAGCACAGAAGAGGCCAAAGGCAGGGACTCCAGCAAGACAAAGGAAGGGGTCCCCATCCCAGGGTCCCTCCCCCACTTCCCAGGCTAAAACGGAAATACTTCAGGGCCCACTGAGGACTGAGCAACCAGTCAGGTGGGAAAAGCGTCCCTTGGCAGGAGCAGGGTCACCCAGGAAGCGCTATCCTGTCCTGTTGGGAAGTCTTAAGAGTGGGGCTGCTGAAGGGAATCTGGGGCTTTCGTTGGGGGAAGGACCCTGACTTCCAAGGGCTCATACTGTAAAGTTGTGCCGCTGGCCAAGGCCACCTTTCAAAAAGCCAGTTGTTATTAGCCTAGTGTTAATTATGTCACATTAGACATTCACTAAGGACAGGAGACACAATAAGGCAGCTCCCCACATGAGCAGGAGGTGTGAAGGGGTGCTGTACCCAGATGCTGAAGCTCCACTCAGCTCAGAGCTGGCACATTCTGGCAGAGGAGCTGTCCACCCCATTGTCCTGAGTCCTGCAAGGGGGCCGGAGGGCTAGATAAGTTGAAGTATCACTCTCTCAGTCTCTTGGCCGCCTGTTTGTCCCTAACGGCCCAATGGAGCTGTCCAGTCACACGTGATAAGCCACACTACATGGCAGATAGCCAGCCCAGCAAATTAGAGTGACCATCAACACCTGCCCCACGGCTGTTCCCAAACATTCCTTCTGTTGTCCAGGCCCTGGGACTAAAGCTCTAAGGGTGAGCCCCTTTCCCAGCTGCTGAAGACAGGACATTTATGGCCCCCTTACTTCTACTAGGAGGTCAGGCGCATGGTGGTGGCTCAGAACCCCGCAAGGCTTCAGATAAGGTTTCTAGCCTCTCCCCTGGGCTCCTGTCCAGAACATCTCTGACATGTAACATCTCACCGTCTTCCCTATCAGGACTGGCCAATTAGAGAGAGGCCTCTAAGCAAGGCCACTGTGTCTGATTATGCAGGATGGGGGTGGCGCCCCCTAGGGTTGTGCAAGAGAACAACCTGCACATCATAGTGGCAGTCCCACCCAGAGGAGACCAGGTCTCAGTGCCCCAGCCCACAGTTCAGGAGACAGAGCAGACAACTTCCTCCTCTCTGCCTTCAGCTGAGGCCTCTGAAGTGTGTGCCCACCCCTGCTCTTGTCCTCGTCAAAGCCCAGCCTGAATGGGTTTAGGACATAGCGGAGCAGCCGGAGCACAGACAGCACCACCCTCTTCCTGCATGGCAGCCGACTCCCTGCAGCTCAGGGACAGGGCAGTGCCATACAGGAAGGGGCTTTCCTCCGAGCGGTGACCACAGAAGCCACAGCCTCCCAGCTCCCCCTCTCTCCCCACACACCCCTGAAGGCCTGACTCACTCCTCTTCCTTCTAGAACATGCGCGGGGTCAGTTCCTCCTACCCTTTGTGGCAGGAAACAGGAGGTGTAAGGGGTCACTGCCACGCCAGGAGAGGAGGCGGCAGGAGGCTGGCCGGCACATGGCTGGGTTTCAGGAGCTGCCCAAGGAGCCGGAGAACCACAGGGTTGTTGGAAATGGCACCAGGAAGGAGCCGTGCAGCCCCCAAGGCACAGCGAGCTCAGAGGCTGAGAGCGGGTCTCTCACGGGCACAGGGGATTTCTCTTCACCAGCTTGCTCTGGTCCCGTGATGGGTTTCAATTCCCTCCCTGCCACCTAGGTTCCTTCTTACCCTAGTCAGTGGGGAAGGCCCCTTTGTCCCCGTGCCTGCCACACACCAGTTCACCCATGAGACCTTTCCTGGTATGCACACATGCACACACACTCTTTCCCAGGCTCATGATGCCATAATTCCTTTCCATCCAGCCAGGTTCCCGGGTGCAGAAGTTCCAGCCAGGCAGGGCACCTCAGAAGGGGCACAGAGCCCCCTAGGTGGACCCCACAGCAGTCAGTACACCATCCTATAGAATGTCAGTGCCTCAGCCACCTTTCCCGGAAGAAAACTACTGGAAGCCTGTGTTTTCCAGCCAACCTAGGTCCAATGGGAGTGTATAGTCTCTGACTCAGATGGGATTTGAGAGATCCCATCCTTGCCTTCTAAGAAGCTTTTTCATCAGCGCCCCACCTATGCCTCCTCCATCTGTCTGTGAGCTGGGGAGAGTAACAGTTCTCCCTTGCTGGGATCGGAGGGAGGATTGAGTGAATTAATATGTGTAGAGCTCCTAGTACGGTGCCTGGCGTTCAGGCAGCATGGTGCTGGTGATGTGACTGCTAGTATTACTATTTGCATTATTCTTGTTACTGTTTGGGTTTGGGGTTAAAAATTGTCCTCTTTTTGAGAATATCTTTGCAATGCCCAGAGCTCAGGCCTGTGAAACACTCGACTGGAACCCTCTGATTCCACATGAATGCCCCTTTCCAGCACTAACCCCCCCCCAACTCCCCATGGTAGGCAGGAACACCTGGATGGGCTTTGCTTGCTGTCCTCATTGTTATGCAAAGGGGTGGTGAGTGCAGAAGGTGGGGAGGCTGTGGTGTGCCAGTCTCAGGGGAGGCCCTGAGAGGAACTGTAGGCGGCCAGCCCCTTGCTCTCTTCTGACTGGGTATCAGAGATGACAGGTCTCCGTTGGTCCATGGCATATGGGCCACTGCCTTCTCTGCTCCCAGCAGCTCTTCCGCATGCACTCTCTCCACCCAGGGAAGTTGCTGGATTTAGAAAAAGAAGAACAACAGCAATAAAAGAATGCAGGATGCCTAGTTAAATTTGAATGCCAGGCCAGGAATGGTGGCTCACACCTGTAATCTCAGCTGTTTGGGAGGCCAAAGCAGGAGGATCACTTGAGGCCAGGAGTTCAAGACCAACCTAGGCAACATAACAAGTCCCTATCTCTAAAAAAAAAAAAAATTTAAACATAAACAAATTAGCTGGACATGGTGGTGTGAACCTGTCACAGATGCTTAGGAGGGAGGCTGAGGTGGGAGGATCACTCGAGCCCAGGAATTCAAGGTTATGGTGAGCTGTGATCCCACCACTGGCCTCCAGCCTGGTTGACAGCGTGAGATCCTATCTCAAAACAAAACAAAAACATTAAAAAATAACATTGGGGCTCGGCGCCTGTGGCTCAACGGGCTAGGGGGCCAGCCACGTGCACCTGAGCTGGCGGGTTCGAGTCCAGCCCAGGCCCGCCAAACATCAATGACGGCTGCAACCAAAAAATGGCCGGGCGTTGTGGTGGGTGCCTATAGTCCCGGCTACTTGGGAAGCGGAGGCAGGAGACTCGCTTGAGCCCAGGAATGGGAGGTTGCTGTGAGATGTGATGCCACAGCACTCTGTCCAAGGTGACAGCTTAAGGCTCTGTCTCAAAAAACAAACAAACAAAAATAAAATAAAATAAAATTGAATTCCAATAAACAATAAAAGTTTTTTTAGTATGAGTATACTCCATGCAATATGTGGACCAACTTATATCAGGAAATCATTTGTTGTTTATCTGAAATTCGGATTTAATGGGACATCCTGCATTTTCCTGGCAGCCATCCCCCCAGGGTGCCCGAGGCCCCCGGTTTGGGAAACATGAGCATGGGAATATGCCTCTGACCACTTCCCTCAGCCTCTCCCCACGCCCGGGGCTGTGCCCTCCTTTCCCTGCCACGAGGCCTGTTCACACTTGCCCCAGAAGATGTGCCTCCCCCAACAGCCCTGGGTTTTCTCTTTCTGAAAAGAAACCCCTCCAACCTGTGTACTGGCTGGGCTTCTCCAGGCACCCACACCCCCTGTCCACATCTGCCCTGCTCCTTTCCTTGACACAGGGAGGGGGACAGCTAAGAAAACAGCACAGAGGATGGACAATCTCAGCCCCAGCAGCTGGGGTGGCCAGGTGTGAAGAAAAGAAGCTAAAAGCCTCAGTCATGGGGACCACCATAGTGTGGTGGAAGGGGACAGCCCAGTCGTGGAGGAAGGGGGCAGCCCACCTGACTGGGCACTTCCTTTCTGCATGTGAGTGAGAAGGCAGTTATGATAAGCAGAGTGGACAAGGACCCAAGACATCCTTGACCACTTAGGAGCTGCCTCTGTAGCAGAAGCCAGAGGCTTCCCCACCCCCGGCACTCTCCCCCACCGGGCATCACCCTCTGTCTCCATGACCCCAGAGTCTGCCTCTCTCTCAGGCCCTGGCCAGCTCTCAAGTCCACAATTCTCTCTTACTGCCTCCCTGTGGTCTGTTTGTCCTTCCAGCCTCTTGGAAAATGGACAAATTTCTGAACCGCTTCCATCTGAAGGAACCCGAAGCAAGCACCCAGTTCATGACCCAGAACCAGCAGGACTCACCAAGACTCCAGAATGCTGGAGGAGGGGACAGTGAGTCCAAGAACAAACCCAAACATAGTTAACTCCCTGCTAGACTGCAGGCTCCTCCCTCCAGGCCTGTGTCCACATTGCCCAGCGCGGAAAGCCCGAGTATGCAAGCCCCTCTGGGTATGGAACCCCTTCTCTTCCAGATTAAAAAAAAAAGGAAAAAAATCACCCAGGGCTTGGGATTTCATTTCCTCATCTGTATCGCTTTGAAAATCAACGAGAGGAAATGAACCAGTGTCCAGGACCAGGGATGGCAGAGGGTGGTAGGTTAGATGGACAGGAAGGAAGTGGGGATCCCTAGGCCTAAGCTGTCACTGAGTCCCTGTGTGACCTCAGGCACATCACTCCTCCTTTCTGAAGTTCTGCTTCCTCAGCTGTGACACTAAGTGGGGAAGAAGCAGTAGAGGGTGATCAGCATAGTGCCAGGGACCTTTCTAGCTAGGACATTCAACACCATTCATTCAACGAATAGCTGTGGCTTCTGCCATGAGCCTGACCTTCTGCTAGGTGCTGGGGTCGCATGGTTGGGTAAGGAGGACAGGCAAACCGGCGTGATACCTGCCCCATGCATCTCCCAATGCAACAGGGGAGGGAAATAGCCATAAGGGAGCCACAAGCAAATTATAGCAAGTTGGGATGAATGCTGTGAGGGGACAGGAGACCCCCGATGCAGACGGAGGGATGAAGGCCTACAGAGGGCCTCTCAGAAGAAGTGCTATTTAACCTGAGTGCTGAAAAGTGGAGTAGAGTTTAACAGCGATAACCTCTGAGTAGAGACAGTGATAGAGAACACTCCAAAATGCCTCCAAGCTGCTGTGGCTGGCAGGGGCACATGTGGCATCCTCTCAGAAATGAAAGCTCAGTTGTATGGCCGCAACGAAGTATGCAAAAGAGAGGGAACTGGTGGGCAAAGGCCAGGCCAGTCCTTGTTCCCGTATCAAAGTTTTGGATTGTATCAAAAACCAGTGGGAAATCACTGAATGATAAGTGGATTGGAGGGGCAGGTGATGTAATCGGATGTATGCTTTTTAGAAGGCAGGGACAAGATTTTCAGCATCCCCTCTCCTTGGCGAGGATGCAGCCACATTGGTGACTCATGTCTGCAAAGTGATTTGAGATCTCCAGATGAAAGGAACAGCACAGATGGGCACAGGGTTTTACCTTCTTAGAGTCACACCCCTCATGAGCTGCCAGGCAGGGGGCCCGGGCTGACCACTCGGCCCAGCAGAGCACACTTTTAACTAGCTGGATAAGTGTTCATGGAGAACGCAGTGCAGGAGGAGTTTGATTAAGTCTGTGAGGGGGGAAGATGGGGTGATATCCCTATCACGGGGAGATTCAGCTCCCAGCCCAGGTGATGGGCACCAAATCCATGTGTTCCTGAAGGGTACGTGATGCCAGCTCAAGGCAAAAGAAAACCCAGGCAAGAGAGACTGCTGGGCACCCCAAATCCCTTCCACCCTGCCAGGCAAGCCTACAAGCAGCCCTCAAGTGAGAAACAAAAGCAAGTGTTCATTTGTAGCGACACGGTGTCACAGAAGGCAGCCTCAGAGGGACCCTCTGGTCCCCTGCTCCCTGGGACATTCTCCCCACAGTCCCCCACCAGGCCGGAGTGTAATTGGCAGCTCCGATGAGTGCCCAGGGCCGGGATAAATAGAGGGTCAGCTTCCTAGAGCAGCCCAAGTCGGGACACATCCTCCCTTCTTCTGCTTTTAATTCCTTGCGGCTAGCATGTTTATTTTGGGTGAGGAAAAAAATCGGATGTTTATCCTTCGAGGAAATTATCGGCTTGCATGCTTTCCTTCCCCCACCACCCTCCTTTCTTTTGACCTGGTGTTTTGGGCTTTTAGTTCAGCTGCCAAAGAGACCCCCTCCCTCCTGCCCCCAAAACGTGAAAAAAGAACAAAGTGGGCCCAGGCTCTAGGCAGAAGCCACCCCTGCCAGGCGATCCCTGGAAACCACAAAGAAGGAGGTCCCTACAGCAGACGGGGAACCTGGAGGCCGAGGGGACCTTGGGGGAAACCCTGCCTTGACTCAGCTTTCTGCCTGCACTGTTCTTTGCGCCTCTCCTCTCTTCTCTTTGCTCTGTCTCCTCCAGGAAGAAAACAGGTGACAGGTAAACTGCTTTGAGAGCTCGAATGAAGCAGCCAATGTATAAAAATGTAAAGGAGCAGTGGTAACCCCTTTAACAGGATGAAGAGAACTGACATTATTGTCATCATCATACACAGTCACCATTTGGGGGGCACTTTTTGTATATTAGGCCTTGTGCCAAATGTTTACCAGGCGGCATCTCATTCAATGTACTTCCACATGGCTTCATAGCCTTCTGGGGACCTTCATACACACTGCCTCATTTGATTGTCACAACAACCTAATAACATAGGTGTTATTCTCATTTTATAGATAAGGAAACTGAGAGTCCCCTAAGTCAAGGGACCTATTCCCTGTTCCATAACTAGTCAGAGTGGAATCAGATGTTAACTCCAGCCTTCTCAAGCAGAATATTTAGAGGTAAACAATACTCTAATTTTACTCTCTGGAATGTATAAAATAAAGGCAGATTTTCTACGTATTCAGGAGCTGGAGTGGGCCAAAGAGGGAAGTCTGGAAGTTTCAGAAGCGTTTAAGGGTAATCTTCCTCAAGTGTCTTCTCTTCCCCCAGATGAAGCCATCCTGGACCAAGTGTGATTTGTGGGGAGGGCTGGAGTTCCCAAATATTCAAGGCAATATCCTGGCTATTGCCATCCTTCCCTACCTGCTCGAGGCCACTATCCCAAGAGTTTACCACCCTCAGCCCATTGAATTATCCCTGCCTCCCCACCATGCCTGTGCGATGACTTCTCTTAGGTAAAGAAGAGAAGTTAGAAGAGGAAGGAAAGCCACCAGGAAGACTTGCTGGATAATGATGATGACAGTGTTGGTGGTGGCAGTGGTCTGGCAAATTGTTAGGAGTGAGCAGCCGTGCGCTAGGAAGAAAGCCTAGTATATGCCTTACATGGTATAGTTTGAAAAACACCAGTTTTCAAGGCTAGGTGCAGTGGCTCACACCTGTAATCCCAGCGCTTTGGGAGGCCAAGACAGAAGAATCACTTGAGGTCAGGAGTTCAAGTCCAACACGGGCAACATAGCAAGACCCCAGTTCTACAAAAATAAGAAAAATTCGTGAGGTACAGTGGCATGTGCCAATAGTTCCTGCTACTCAGGAGGCTAAGGCAGGAGGATCCCTTGAACCTGAGAGTTCAAGGCTGCAGTAAGATATGATCACACCACCGCACTCCAGCTTGGGTGCCAGAGTGAGACCTTGTCTCTAAAAATTAATGATAATAAAGAAAACAAGCAGACCTAAGTTCACATGGAATTTCTAGCACTCGACAGTCCTGTGACCTCAGCGACTATTCTACTCCTGTGCTTTGGCTGCACAAAGCAGTATGATGGCAGTGCCTTCCTCCCAAGCTTCATTGCAGTGGTTAAATGAGATAGCAGGGAGGTGTGAGCTCAATGCCTGGCCTGCAGGTTGTTCAGTAAATGTGCATTTTCCTCTCCTTCCCTGCCTCCACCTCACCTGTTCTCCCCAGCTTGGCTGCAGCAGCAGTGAGGCTTGGGGTAATGGGAAAGAAGCAGCAATCCCAGAAGAGTCCTTCCCGAGAGACCCATCAGAGACTCGGCAGCCCCAGGGAAAGGACCAACTGCCAAGGGAGCCTCAAGCCTCAGCCCAGCATCCCCCTCCCAAGCTAAGCAAAACACTGGGAGGCTTGGATCAGGAAAGACAACCCAGTTCCTTAGCAACTAACAAGCAATTCCCTGTAAAGACAAAGACCCTTCAGTGAGAACGTTCCCTCCCCCAGCCTCCCCAGGTATCTGTTGGGCTTTGCAAGAGTGGGGCTGGGGGCTGCCACCCTCCAGGACTTCTAGGGGCCTCTCCCCCCACCCTCTCAGCTGTCCTGATATTACCTGCAATTATCCCAGAACACCTTTCATCTTGGTGCTAATTAACTTTTGCATCTACCCCCAGGAGCTGCTGGGACACACGTGAGATGTGTGTACACACACACACATGTACACACACAAATATGACCATATTTCCCCCTTCTGAGACTTTCTCTCCATTTTAGAGACCGGGAAACTAAGGTTAGAGAAAGAAGCTGATTCCTCAAGGATTTTTGTCTGCCTCCTCCTTGGCACTAGGAAAGAGAAACAGGAGCTAAAGAGGATGGTTCAGGGAGTGGCAAGGACAGGTCCCAGGGTATCTTAGGGGGGTGAAGGACAGGAAGGGAGAAGCCTTTTGGAAGGACCGAGGAAACCCTGCTAGGACAGGGATGTCAGCTCCAAATGTCACCTTCAAGCCACCAGACATAAGTCATCCTGCTTAAAACAGAAAGAACCTTTTAATAGGAAAAAAAGGAAACGTTTCAATAGTGAAAGAAAAGAAAGAGAAGGAAACAGAAAAGCAAGAACTGCTGACTGGGAGCTGAGATTTAAATTTAATACCAGCTCCACCATTCAATGACGTGCAAGCCTGGGAAAGTCAGCCACCCTCTCTGGGCCTCGGTTTCCTCCTCTAGAAATTAGTTTGGGATGGGTGCTCTCTTGAGGCCCCCTCCAGCTGAATGTTCTGCAATTCTATATAGTTATTTTAGGAGTAGTAAAGAAATCTACCACCATGTCCCTTTGGCTGGGAGTACAAGGAAGCCACCAGCACTGGGTAGAAAAGCATTCCCGGAATCAAGAGCAAATAGCCAAGTGCTCTCAACTTCAAGAGCCAGAAAACCCTACCTAGTGAGAGGCCAAGGTTAAAGAGAAGTTTATAGTCATGGGGCGCTGAAAAGCCTGGGAGTTCCCAGAAGCAGCAGCCAGCTCGTCCCCCAGATCCAGGCCGGAGGAAACCCATTCAGGGACCCTCAGCACCTTGGAAAGGGGACTGAAGGGACACACAAGCCCCATGTCTGCACTCAGGCAAAGAGAGCAGGACACAGAAGCACCCCTTGTTTTCCTCATGAGCTGGACTCCACGCCCCGACACAAGTCAGCTGGGCAGGGAATAGAGTCAGAAGGGCAAGAGCAGCAGGGCCCCAAGTTCTAACTCTGCCTTCCTGCCTCATGGGGAAAGTAGGCAAGCAGACTGAGTGTGTCCTTTCTGGCCTGGGCGGCAGGGCCATGCACGGGCACAGCCCGGGAGACCAAATACTCCCCCTCCACCACCACGACCCCCACCCACCCACAGGCCATAAGACCTGCCCATCCACATTTGAATCATATAAGGAAACCAATACTTCATGCACTCGCTGTGGCTGTGAAGTCAGCGCTGTCAGCCTTTCCCTAGGATTCTTGGTGGCTCAGCCATATACTGAGAATCAAGGGCACTGGACAAGAAGCCTTGAGTCACGGTCTCTGCCTCCTGGAAGCTCTCCCTGTGCGGCAGGAGAGAGCATGGGCAGACCCAAAGACAACATGTTATTGGGAGGCCTGCAGGAGTTGAGCACCAAAACAGAGTGGTGGGGAGACAGCTAACAAGTGGAGAGGGGGCAACCTAAGCTGGGAGGGGCAAGGGAAAGGGGACTTGACAAGTGAACATAGAAGCATGAGCACAAAACAGCTACGGGCCCCAGCCAGCCCCCGCATGTACACAGACTCACCTGCAATTCGCTAACCGCCCTCAAGCCCATCCACGCATGGATAGCACTTATAGCCCAGCATCTGAACACAGAGACACTGGTCACCATTGTCCAGAGCACCCCTGTTTTCCTTCTCCTTGCCCTGAGAGCCAGGCCCTGCCCATCCACACATATACAAGCACACAGACACCCCTCTACTGTATGCAACCTGCACATATACTGTAAATATAGCAGCCCACGCGAAATCACATGGTGCACACACCTGTTAGACACTCCAGGGTATTGACTCTGCCAAGCTCTTTCTAGACATTCATGCAAGCTGTGTACACATGCATTATTCAGCCCCCACAAACGTGAACATGGGATTTGCGTGACACATGCAATCTCCATATATGCACTCCCACTTGGTTCACAACCTTGCATGCATCAACCCACAGAGTGACACATGTCCGTTTGAGTTAAACTGAGGACTAGACAGGCCTAACCACAACTCTCACTTTGATGTCTTTTGATGTAGCAAGTTCAACTTTGGTGGTGGCAGTGGAGGTTTCATGGTGGGGGTAGGGGGATTTGGGATGTTGAGAGGGAAGTTCTGGCCCAAGAGGAGAACCAGGCCTTCCCCTAAAGTCCACCAGGACACACCAGACACACGCCCATCCCCCAGCAGCCCTACCTCTGGCCTCTCACCCCTAGCCAGGCCAGGGAAAGAAGAAGCTAAAAGCAGCGAGTCTGAGTTACTAAATTGGACCTTGGCAGAGAAGGGGAAACGCGTCAGTTCCCTGGGGAAGTGGCCGAGCCCAGGGCAGCCACAGGCCCCTGGGCTTCTACTCGATGGAACAAAAGTTGCTCAAATAGATCTGACGCTTTGTTTTCGAACCCAAAATACCCTGTGGCAGCCTGCCGGAAGTGTGACCGCGGGAGGGAAGTGGGGCAAGAGGGGAGGATTAGTTTGAGTTTCCATTGTGGCAACTTTTCTTTCATTTGGGGTCTAGAAGAAGCTTTCCTGACACTCCAGATAGAGACAGAGTTTACGAGAGAGGGGAGTGCAGCTCTGAGATTTGGGCTGGGGTACTGATTACTGTAGTAGTGACAGTGGGTCCACTGCCATCTCGGCCCAGCGGTGGCCTCTGAAAACCACCCTGTGCTCAAGCACTGTCAGAATTTTATCTCTGGCCACCTGGTGGCAGGGGGTTGAAAGCCCACCCAGGGGAAGATGGGCCGATGCCACCAGGGTCAAAGGGCCAAGTTCCAGGTGACTTTGCCTTCAGAGACCTGATTTTCCCTCATGTACTTTGATATAATTTTTTTTTTACAAAGATCCTGTTGACACATAATTTTTCAAAGAAAAGAAAAAAAATTTTTTTCAAAGCATCTCCAGTAAGTTAGGCCATAGCTGGACTAAACACAGACCCACATGTTCAGATTCAGTATTTTAAAAAGTCATTGGTCCAAGTGCTAACTCCAAAATGCAAGGAGCAGGGAAGAATTACTGCAGAAAACAGGCTCAGCACAAGCCTGGTCACTCCCTGCGCCTTTATCCTGATTTCTTTGTCTTCATACCACTTCTCAGCACCTCCTTATACACAGAGGGTGCCAAAAAATATATACACCTTTAAGAAAGGAATAAACTTTTATTCAAGTCATGTTTGACTTCTGCGATTAGAAGAGATACAAGATACAATATACAGGACAACATATGGTATTGGTATATATTGAGAATTATACTTGTAGTATTGTTTTTTCCTTTCTTAAAACGTGTGTACATTTTTTGGCACCCTCTACATTTCTTTATTCTATCCCCACCCTGAACACTCACTAGATCTTCAGTTTCCCCATAACAAAGACTTGGACTGTTTGCATCAATTCCATACATATCCCCAATGTCTGACAACACAGTAGGTACCAACAGGTGTTGAAAAAAATTGGGAGGAGGAATGGTCATCAAGTATATGGCTGCTGGGCATGGTGGTGGGAGTGCTGGTGCTTGTAGTCCCAGCTACTCACGAGGCTGAAGAAGGAGGAGTGCCAGAGCCCAGGAGTTCAAATCCAGCCTGGGCAACATAGCAAGACCCTGGCTCTAAAAAATGAAAACAACTCATGGGAGACTTGTTAATTCAAAAACGCTGCTGCCTGTTATATACCTGACACTGGTGCCAGGAGGCAGGGTGTATGTGTGTGTGTGAAATGAGGCCCAGTAGGGGAGCGCTGGGGCTGGTGGTACAATGGGAGTAAACACAAAACCAGAAGTAGCTCCAGCCCTTGTGAACAAACCTTGGGGGGAGGAGGGTTAGAGACAGACATTTGTCAAAGGATTACCCAAATAAAGGTAAACGTGTAAGTGGGAAGGATTACTGGCAACCTAAAAGAGGTATTTGGGGTATCACCTGGAACTGGATAGGAACAGGAAGGCTTTTCTGAGTACGTGGTGACTGAACTCAAGAATGCTTAGGGTGTGACTCTGGGAACAGCCAGCTCTTGCCCTCCAGGAAATCATGGTCCAGGGGAAAAAAGAATTTGTCCACCTAGCATCCAAGGTGGGATGGTGTCCTGGGGGCAGCACGAGACAATGGGTCCTGGTCCACTTCCCGCACAAAAGCACTGGGAATAGGACCAGGTCACCAAAGAGGCTGAGCGGCGCCGCCTGTGACCCAGGGCCCTGGCACCCTAGCTGCAGTTCAGAGGCAGCACGAGGTCCCTGGGTGCTATTTACCGGTTTTTAATGACAGCAGGGTAATCACCCTAATGAAAACGCCCTCAGGGCTCAAGGCAGCCAGACTATGATGAGGAAACCGGAGGCATCTGGGGCGCTGGTGAGTCACACTTAGTGCCCTGAGCCGGCCTGCCAATGGATGCAAACAACTCCTTTCCTGTGCTGCCCCTGGAATGGGAAAAGCCAAAAAGACTATGGGGAGCTAGCTCCAGGGCACCCCAATGTCTGCCCAGGGAAGCCCAGAGCATCCTGGCCTCTCATCTAGCCAAGCCATTCGCAAACCCCGATTCCCCCATTCCCTTACCCCTGTCAGCCTGTGCTGGCGTCCAGCTCCCTATCTCTCCACTCACAAGCTGGGCTTCCCAGGTGCCCGGGTTTTGGAGGGAACCACGTTCTGGTCTGTTCAAGGCAACCCTGAAGATCCTGGACTCTGCTGGGCTTTAAGTTCACTCCCCTAACAGACACTATCACTGCTAGTGCCTCAGTTTCCCTGGCTGAGTAGCAGTAGCCCCAGCTTCTCTCCATACCACCCCCCACAGCCTGCCCCCGGTGGCAGGAGTATTAATTACAGTTTGTTCCTGGCTTTGAAGATGAAAAATGCCAACGATCATTACCACTCAATTAACCTGGCCATTACACTTGAGTTTATGTCTGATTAATCCCAACCTTGCCCCAACCTGGGATCCATGTTTCCCCTGACGCCCTTCCTTTGGACTCCTCCAAGGTTTCTCATCCATAGTCAGCCCTTTCTCTGTTCCTGCTAATAGCCTCAGAGTCTGGGAGAGCGTCACACCAGCATGCTCCATCTTCAGTAAGCATGCACTGAGTTCCCCTGTTCTGGTTGCTGGAGTGTAGCCGTGAAGGTCACAGACCCAAGCCCTTGCCTTCCTAGAGCTCATATTCTGGTGGGTGTCCAAATGTTTGAATGGGATCTGGTGTCTATCCAAGGCCCCCTCTGCCTCCCACCTCCTTAGGATTCCTCATTCAATGACCAGGTCCAGGCCAGGCACTCCAAGGTAGAGTCCTAGAAGAACAATGTTAATGGGTTCTAGTTTTAGAGATGGAAACAGGGAGAAGAGGGGGGAAAAATCAGAGCTCCTTGCAAAGAACCCCCTCTCAGGTCCCTATCCCTCCCTCCCCTCCTCACTTAAGGTCTTAGCCCCTTCTAGAGCCCCTGGTTAAGGTCTAGGCCTTCCCCCATGCCCTGAGCAACTCCCTCCTCCACACCTACAGTGGTCCTTACCCTCTAAATCCCCTGCTTGTACCTCCTTTGGGACACATGCCACCCCTTGTATGTGATCATTTCTACTAGAACCTCATTCCACACTTCACTTTAAACTGCCTGCTCCCTGACAGCAGAATCTGAGTCTTGAGTTTGTTTCCTCCTGCCAGGAGTGCACAGGATGTGCTCACAGAGGCTGCTCTCATTCTCACTGAAATGCGAGAGCAAATCCCAGACACAGGAGCCCCACTCCCACCCCAAAATGGAATGCTGGTGGACAAGGGGGCCCCCATCCTGCGAGGTGAAGATGAGGGGCGGAGACGAGGGGATAGAAATAAAGGACCCAACAGGAAGAGTGAAGTGGGTCAGACTCCTCCTCCACCTGACCATGTTTCAGAATCGCCAACTAGGATGCTTGAATTGGGTCCACAAGCTCTTATTGAGCACCTACTGGGGACAGGCTAAGCACTGGGAAAGCAAAGATGAATAAGACAGTCCCTGCGCTCAGGGAGCTTGTCTATCATCTTTTGTCTTTCAGTTACATTCTGGGTGATCCTAGACCAAATAATTCTCGACAGCCCAAATAATTCTGCAGTATCTCAGGGAGAGATGACATGCTCTTCTGTCCCTATTCACCAGGAGTGCTAGCTCGGAAGCCCAGGGCATCAGTCACAGCATTTTAGCCAGTGTGCAGGCCTCCAGTGGCTTCCAGCTAGGCCAACATTGTTCTCCCAGGCCTCAGGGTGATGGGAAGGGGCCTGGAGCAGTCTTGAGTCCTTTACTATAAAAAAGAGTTTCATTTTCTAGGAGAAATGATAAAGCCAAGAACCCCTGCGTAAGCTACGAGGTGGAAGAAGATGCTGATTCAACCGAAGTAGGCACTTGAACTCTGGGCTCCAAAGAGTCATGAACTGCTTTTCCCTGGATCCCAGATTTTTGACTACATAGAACAGCAAAGAAGAAACCAAAAGTCTGCCTCCAGCCTGCATGGATAGGCAAAGGGCCCAGTTGTTTTATGCTGGGGAGAAACCTGAGCCTGGAGCTGAAAGAGGCAAAGATCTAAGTGCTACAAATCTCTCTAGTTTCCCAGAGGTTGTTCTTACAGAGTGGGGAGGATAAGGGCCTGCCAGGTTTTGTATTCAGCATCTATCCCATGTGCAAAGCCTGCACCCAGCAAGAGGTCACCTCCATGGAGAGCAATGGAGTTGAGAGCATATTCTCATCTCTTCTCTTTTCTCCCTCCTTCTCCTTTTCTCTGTCACTCCCTTTTTGCTCCCCCCCGACTACCCCCTTTACTGTCCCCCCCATACTCACACCTTTTCTGGTTCATCTCAAATCACAAAGTTCCTCTTTCCAAAAAGCCCCATCCCTAGAGAGTCCTTTCTACAAAGATACCCCGGTCCCTCCCAGCTGAGAAGGGGCTGCCCCACAGTGGCCCCTAGGGGGGAGTGACATGTCCTCAGAGCACATGACCCCCTTACCCTCGTGAACCCCTGAGCTAACACAGCATAAGTTCCCATTATAAGGCTTCATCCTCCGAGGACACCAGCTCAAGCCCTGAAGAGCTTCTAAATTGGATTAGGAACCCTAAAACATGTCTCCTCCAAACCTGTTTCAGGATCAGAAACTCGTGGATTAAAAGAGCAGGGAGAAATTTAGAAGGAGGTTATCCCTGTCCAATCCCTTCTCAAAGCCCAGGAATGAGAAAGGCCAGACCCAGTCATGAATACTTCATGACTGGGCGGCGCCTGTGGCTCATCGAGTAGGGTGCCAGCCCCATATACCAAAGGTAGCGGGTTCAAACCTGGCCTTGGCCGAACCGCAAAACAGAAAAATAGACAGGCGTTGTGGTGGGCGCCTGTAGTCCCAGCTACTTGGGAGGCTGAGGCAAGGGTATGGCCTAAGCCCAGGAGTTGGAGGTTGCTGTGAGCTGTGTGATTCCACAGCACTCTACCGAGGGCGATAAAATGAGACTCTGTCTCTACAAAAAAAAAAAAAAAAAGATACTTTATCTGGCAAAGCCCCAGACTCCTGACTGTCAGGGCTAGGACCTGACATTCACCCACACACCCCACTTTTCTTGAGCCTTTTCTCAGACCTGCCTTCCCTACCAGCCCCAGCCGAGATGGCCCCAAACTCTCGTCCTCTGGACCACCCATAGCAGTTACTCACTGCCTTGGACTTGTGTTTTGGGAGGGGTCTTTAGGACAATCCATTCTAGGGAGCTTGCCCCCTCCAGGAAATGTTATTTTGTAACAAGATTTTTTCTCTTTGGTCATCAGACACGCCCTGAAATTGCTTAAAGCCTGATCAAAAACACTCTGCTTCAACATGATTATAATGAGTTCGTTTGAATTTAGACCCCAACGGGTATAAATGGAAGGTTTGTGCTTGGCTTGGGGAGGATCCTGTGGCTTTTGAAATAGTCTAGGGAAGTGGAACCAGAGTTCTGGGTAGCACAGTTGCTATCACACCTACTGAGAGGCCTGGCAGCAAGTAGTTGCTCCCTGACCTCTCCTGGAATGGTGAATGCCTTTACCCCTTTCCTCTCCTCTGGGTTAGGAGCCTCTCCTATCCTCAGTATGGCTCCAAGGGCGTGCTGGGGTCAGCCTTCAAGCTTGCCTCATCCACTCATTGCTTTCTCCACAGCTTTTATGCTATCCCTCCTCTTATCCGCATCCATCACCACATTTCTTTTCCCCAGCCATATTGGGGACAAGGGAGGAGTTAAGCTTTGGGGTCACACTGGGTGAGTTCAGATGTCACAGTAGCCACTCAGTGGCCAGGTAACCTTCAAGAAGCTACTCAGACTCTTTAAAAGTATTAAAGGGCCAGACCTAAACCCTTTCTATCACAGGATTGTTATGAAAAATGAAAAAAGGCTCAGTGCCTATGGCTCAAGCAGCTAAGGCATCAGCCACATACACCTGAGCTGGTAGGTTCGAATCCAGCCCGGGCCCACCAAACAACAATGATGGCTGCAACCAAAAAATAGCCAGGCATTGTGGCAGGTGCCGGTAATCCCAGCTACTTGGGAAGTGGAGGCAGGAGAATCGCTTGAGCCCAGGAGTTCGAGGTTTCTGTGAGCTTTGAGGCCATGGCACTCTATCCAAGGTGACAGCTTGAGGCTCTGTCTTGAAAAATGAAAAAAAAAAAAAAAAGAAGAAGAAGAAGTAGTAGTATGACCATAAGGCCCAGGCAAAGCAGGCATCAGATCTCCCTGGCCGCATCTTCCAAGACTACATCCTGGAAGCCCCCGGCAGGATGTCAGCACACCAGAAGCACCAGCTCCAGAACTTCGGAAAGCCCGCGGGGCTCTTCTGCTGGGCTGCTAACAATATTTCCTTTCTAAAAGCTTCCAAGTAAAACTCATGTAGCCTCTAAACTGGTTGTCATTACCTGAAAAATAGCAATGACCTCTAGAATGCCAGGGAGGACTGGCCAGGGGAATTCCAAGATCTGTCAGTCTCCTATGAACCTCCGATGGGGCACCCCAAAATGGAAAACCTGTGAGGACCCTAAAGAGCATTGCCATTCAGGAGCAGTCCCACCAGTGGACCCTGTACACAGGTGCTTGTGTCATTTGAGAAACCCAGACACAATCTGGGCCCCAAGGCTCCCACTCCTTGTCCCTGAGCTTAATGTACCACAACCAGATCTCATTCCACCAGCATTAACAAGCACCTACCATTCTCCAGGGATTATGCTGAGCACTAGGCTTATTTCCTTAGCGTTAATATATTACCCTCTCTAGGCATTTTCTTTTAAAGAATAGATACTTTCTGAGAAGGGCAATGCATTAAATTACCAACACCCAAATTGGATTAATTTCTGGGTTGGGATTCCTTCCTGTAAAACTGCAGAGAAGAACTGGATATCTTTTTTTTTTTTTTTTTTTTGCAGTTTTTGGCTTGGGTTGGGTTTGAACCCGCCATCTCCTGCATATGGGGCCGGTGCCCTACTCCTTTGGGCCACAGACACCCCCCAAGAACTGGATATCTTTAGCAAAAGTGGGGGGCTAAAGGTCAGAGGGCAGACGGGACTATAGAGTGAAGGACCAAGATGGAGCTGCAACTTTGCCTTTTTTTCTGCAGTGGATTTTGGGGGCCACATCTCCTCCTTCCTTTTTCTCTTTGGTCATCAGACACACCTTCACCAAGACAAACACACCCATTCCCCCCTCCCCCAGCAGCTGCAGTCCCCAGAAGGCAGGTGGTGAGGCTAGCCGGGTTCCATAGAAGAGCTCAGCAGCCAGACCTAGGCAGCCTTAGCACTGCTGCAGAGGGGCCAGCCTGCCTCTCACCATCTCCTGGGGGAGGGTGCCCTGAACCAGTGCCTACTCGCTCTCCAGCAAGTTCAGGGCTTTGAGTTCAGGTAATTAGGCCCTTGGCAATCTCACCTGAGCCTGCCAATAAAACAGAGACAAATACCCTCAGCCTCCTTCAGGAGGGAGAGAGGAAACAAGGAGGGAGGGAAGGAGAAAAACTTTTTTCTATGTTAGAATTCAAAGCTTGGGAACCAGAAGGAAGAATACGATTAGTTTACAAAGCAGCCACTCTAATCACCTCGCCCCTGCTCCACACAGGGTTGTGCCCTCTTGCCACAGAACCCCGGCCTCCATCTGCCACCATCCTCCAGGAGGGCAGTGGGGGTGGGGGCTGCAACCTGAACAGGCCCCCAGCCGGAAGGTCCTAAGCTTGCAGGGCAGGCTTCCCCCAGCAGGGCTCCTTCCCTGGCAGAGGAGAGAAAAAAAGGCACCAGGATCCCCCATATTACCCCAGGAGCCACAGCCGCCACCCCCAAAGAAAAGTCTGAAAGGGTGCTCTAGACTGTAAAAGAGCAACCGAGTGACTTCTTTGTACCTGCTTTGTGTCACCACCAGCGGTTCATGTCTAGGCTCCTCAGAACCGGGACCATTCCTGAACCCTCCCTAGATTGGCACCGAGCCTAGCAGGTACCAGGCACACCACCTCTTCGCTGCTAAATAAGAAATATCAACGTGCCTTATATCTGATCATAATGATCTGTGATCAGTTCTATACCTGGCCCTTTTTATTATCTCCAGTGCCCAAATTCACTCCCAAGAGGGAAGAGCATCTCTGACACACAGTAGAGTGGGGGAGAAGACAGTTGAACAATGATTGCCATTTATTGAGTGATTGCCAAGGATTTAGCATGAGTATTCTATGAAGATTCGCTAATTTCTTTCTAAGGGATAAGTTATCCTAATTTACAGACAGGGAAACAAACTAAGGCTAAGGAAAAAAATTCATAAGTTTTCCAAAGGTCACACTGAAGCTTTATTGATTTAATTGGATTGAAGGCTTCTATTCTATGCAAAGAAGAGAAAGTATAAAGGAGGCATCTTGCAAAAAAAAAAAACCTCCTATTCAGTCTTGCCAACCTGTAAGCAGGCCCTGGAGCAGGCAAACCTTGCTGCGTGCTCTTCTCTTTGGCAACAAGTCCACCGAGCCTAAAAGTGTTTGGGGGCCACCTCTGGAGTGGCTGCGCTCACTCCTCCACCGAATCTGGGACTCTGGTAGCTTGCAAGCATACCAAATGCTTCCACTGCCTCTGCCTTCCCCAATGCAGGCCCCTACCGAACAGGAGTCTCTAGCTCCTCATTCTGTACCGCTCCTAGGGGGAGATCCCGACAGGTGGAAAGTGAGAGCCTCATCGTGCTGTCCTCCGGAGTGGACCCGGGCGGCCTGGAGACCTTGGCCTTCCTTCCCACCACCCCCGCAGGCTGAGCTCTGCCTCGCACTGGGAGGCCTGGGCACTGCAATCAATCCGGGGCCTGCCGTTCGCCGAGGGCCGCACGGCCCCTCCTGTCTCCAGGCAGGAACCGCGGAGACCCCTCTGGGTGCACGCGCAGCAGGAAGCGCCCCAGAGAGGCCTGGAGTGGGACTGGCGCGTCCGCAGCTTGCTGGTGGCCGTCGCTCCCCGCTCCTCCCCTACTGCTGGGCTCTACGGCCAGAGGCCAGAGCCGCTGGCTAATTTTTCACGCCACCCAGACCGCCTCCCTGGGTGACGCTACAGCCTGTGCGGTTCCTTTAAAGGCTGCGGGTTCCGTTCTTCTTTCCTTTTCCACTGGATGCCAAAATATGCAAATCCGGGGACCGGAATCTGCAGCCAAATCAAGCAGGAGAAGGGGCGCGGCCGGCGCGTCACCGGATCCGCTCCTTGTATGGCTCTTCCCGGCTTGGCCCGCCGCCCGGCGACCCTCCCTGCAGCCGCCCAGCCCCGCCCGCACTCAGCCGGGCTCACACCGCCGCCCACGCCCCCGCCCGGCCGCTCGCCCCCCAGGGAAGGAGCCGGGGGCGGGAGCCGCAGCATGCCCTGATTCCGGCCTGAGCGCGGGACCGCTGCAGCGCGCTCCCTGCCCGCGCCGCGCGGGCGGAGGAGAGCCCGGGGGCGCTGTGGCTCCCTGGTACCAGAGTGGGGAGCCTGGCGCGAGAAGCGGCGAGTAGGGGAGAAGGGGTTCGCGGGCGGCGGGAATCCCTCCTTTCCCAAGAACTGTAGAAGAGGGGGGAGGCTGGGTCCTCCCATCCCCGGCTCTCCACCGAGCGAAGTGGAGAGGAGGGGAGAGAGGTTGTCATCCACCCCCACCACGATGTGCAGCTCGGGAGTTCCTCCCACACGTCCCGGCCCGCGTGGCCCACCCACGGCGTGAGGCCCGGGGATCCTCTCTTCCTCCCTGTCGGCACTCCCACTCCCCTGAGAAACGCACGTCCCCCAACCCACCCCGATTCCCCAGCAGGGGACGCGGGATTCACCGCGCCCACGCGGCCACCGAGGAGGGAATCTTCCCCCGCCGAGCCGGAGTGATTTGGGGTCGCACCTCCATGCTTCCTCCCTCTCCTCCGCCTCGCCCGCGGTCCCGCGGCGCGCGCTCTTGGAGCAGGCCTTGGGGAACACATCAGCCGCCCCCGGGATCCGCTGCCGCCGGGCGAGGTGACAGCTCTCCGGGTCGATACACAGGCGGCCCTTGAGTGCAGAGCGCCAGCAGGCAGCAACGGGTGGGGATAGCCCTGTGGAAGACTAGAGGGTGGGGAGAGAATAGGGGGGAGGCCTCTGTGTGTCTCAAAGATAGTGGGTTCAGCGTCCTCCTGCTGCAACTCAGCGGCGGGCCCTTCGCAGGCAGCAGTAGACAGCGCCTGCACCCGGCCTGCTGGGCCCTCCTGCCATCCTGTGGCCAAAGGGGTTGCTTTGAAACGTTACAGAATTTACCAGAGATTCGGTGCACGTGTTTTCTATTCCAACTTCACTCTGTCTTTATCACCAACATCACACATCCTCGACCCCAGATATACCGGACTCTTGCCTCTGGCGCAACCACTGGGCTGCTACTGCGCTCAGGCTCAGTCCGAGTCAGAGCGGGGTCAGGGGCCCCCAGAGGGGCAGGGGCGTGGACAAAGAATCAAAGTGGGCACAAAAGTTTTCGGGATATTGAATCAAGAGATCCTGACACGCTAACCCTCCCCCCACCCCAACCCCGCCTTGCTTCTAATCTCGGGCAAGGTCCTGGACACCCGGGGCGCTGCAGGAGCAGGGTGGTGGGAGTGCACACCTTCCGGGCTCCCCACAAGTTCCCTGGCTGCAAAGGGACATCGCCAGGTGTTTTCAACTCTTTCTTCCTGCTGGGGGTGCTGGAGACCACTTGCAAAGAGCCCCACCCCACCTCTCACCGTCCGCTAAACCCCTAAACGCGCTCTCCTACTGCGGACCTCAAAGGCACACCTAAGTTACTGGTTTTTCAACTCCGCGCGACATGCTTTGCGCACAGCTGATTCCTTCTTTCCTCTCTCCTCTCGCATTTTTCTTCTTCCTTTTCTTCTATTTCTCTCTTTCTCTCTCTTTTTTTAAGAGCGGCAAGCGGTGCGGGCGCCGCACGTTGGCTGCGGCCCGCTTCCTGCTTTCTAATGTTCCATTGTGAGGAGCTTCCATTGTGACGTCGCGCCCCTTCGGCTGGGCTTTGTCTGTCCATATATGGGCAGCTACGTCACGGAGCTTTCCCGGGGCTCAGATAAATAGGCTGGTGGAGTTCCCTGGCTGGGAGCTTTTGGGCAGCAGTGAGCTTGCTAGGAAGCGGCGGGGCTGGTGGTGGTGGTAGCAGCGGCGGCGGCAGCGGCAGAGGCGGCGGCGGCAGCGGCGGCGGTGGCAGATCGGGGGGCGGGGGGGCCGCGGGCGCGTGTCTGTTTGTGAGATCAATACTGAAGCCGCGTCCGACCCCCTCGGGCCGAGATCCCCCCCAGCCCAGCCCCCACCCCACACCCTGCAAAACGCCCCACCCCACCCCCACGACCCAGCCTCTTACGGCACCGGCTGAGACACCCAAGAGGATTACCCCCATTGCCCCCTCCCACCCACCCCCCAAAAAAGAAGCTCCCCTCTCCTGGCCCATCCCTTCCCTTCTTCCCTCCCCCCTCCCCCCGAACTTTCCCTCTCGCATGCTTTTCCCCTGCACCACGGATCGCCTCTCCGATGCCGCTTGCCTGGAAGCTGCGTTAGGAGGGAGCGGTGGCGGCGGTGGCGGCGGCGGCGGCGGCAGCTCGGGAGTGCTATGACCGGCAAACTCGCCGAGAAGCTGCCGGTGACCATGAGCAGTTTGCTAAACCAACTGCCTGACAATCTGTACCCCGAGGAGATCCCCAGCGCGCTCAACCTCTTCTCCGGCAGCAGCGACTCGGTAGCCCATTACAATCAGATGGCTACAGGTAAGGGCGGCCGGGAGGCGGCGAGAAAGGCAGGGAAGGAAGAGGAGACGGGAATGACCTAGCGATGGATGGATGGATAGATGGATAGATGGATGGATGGATGGATAAATGGCTGGAAAGATGGGGGGCGCGCTGGGAATTTTCCGGGGGGCGAGTTGCTTTTCCCACCCACTCCTCCCGCCCTCCCCGATCGAGAAGGCTAGGTTGGCGACGCCACGGTAGAGGCTTCGGTTCTCCCGGGTGGGGGCAGCCGCCGACCGGAGGGAGGTAGGTGCGAGCGGCTGTGGGGTTCTCCCTCCTCACGCAAGGGGCCCGATCGATCGCCGGGCTGCGCACAAGGCGTGGTGCCGTCGCCCCCTTCCCGGGAGGAGCCCAGCGTCTTTTTCACCCGCGCTCTCCCCCCTTACTCCCTCAGCCTCCCACCCGGGATGGAGCCATGTGCGGCGTGGAGTCCCCGCGGTGGGAGAGGTACTGCGACGCTGCCTTTCCGGGGCGTTCAGCAAAGCCGTGGGGGGGTGGGGACGGCGGGGAGCAGGAGGGGGTCCACTCGCGGTGCGGGGGGGGCTGCCACGGGGGACGAGCCCGGGGCTGGAGAGCTTGGGAAGGGTCGGCCTCTCCCGCCACGGAGACACGGGCCGGTTTTCCTCCGCCCTCCACGCTCCCTAGCTGGAGCTACGCTTTTCACCTCTAGCAAGAGCCGAGAGCTCCTTGAGGCCGGGAGAAGGCTGGGGCCTGGGGAGGAGAAGGGAGAGCTCCCTTTGAGGGCGGCACCCTTCTACGCTCTGAGGACAAAGCGTCGGAGCGCTCTAGGTCCGCGACCCTGGCACAGCGAGCGTGGGGGGCATCTCCGGGGCGGGAAAGGCGCGGCGTCCTGAAGTGGACAGGGCCGGGGAAAGAGGCCGAGTTGTGTGCGCTGGAGAGCGAGAGGCGCGCTCCGGGGCTGAAACTACCTGTAGCTGCAGCTACCTGCCCGCCCCACCTCGGGAAGAACAACAATGCTTCTCTCGCGCGCGCGCGTGTGTGTGGTACGTGAGTGTGTGCGCGGCTTGTGCGGTATGTGTGCCGCAGCCACTCCACACCCCGATCCGTAGTATTTTGCTGTATCCAGGTTGCGCCTGGGAGCGCGGCACCGCCCGCTTTGCGCGGTGCTCAGCGTTGCTCTTACCCCATGCGCTGCGCACTCCACCCGGCCGCACCCTCAGCACCTGGGCAAGGACCTGGGCGCCGCGGCCCGGAGCCGGCTGGGCTTCACTCACACCTCCCCTCTCTTCCCTGCTCTCCGCAGAGAATGTGATGGACATCGGTCTGACCAACGAGAAGCCCAACCCTGAACTCTCTTACTCGGGCTCCTTTCAGCCAGCCCCCGGCAACAAGACCGTGACCTACTTGGGAAAGTTCGCCTTTGACTCCCCTTCCAACTGGTGCCAGGACAACATCATTAGCCTCATGAGCGCCGGCATCTTGGGGGTGCCCCCGGCCTCAGGGGCGCTCAGCACGCAGACATCCACCGCCAGCATGGTGCAGCCGCCGCAAGGCGACGTGGAGGCCATGTATCCGGCGCTGCCCCCCTATTCCAACTGCGGTGATCTCTACTCGGAGCCAGTGTCTTTCCACGACCCCCAGGGCAATCCCGGGCTCGCCTATTCCCCCCAGGATTACCAATCGGCCAAGCCGGCCTTGGACAGCAATCTCTTCCCCATGATTCCTGACTACAACCTGTACCACCACCCCAACGACATGGGCTCCATTCCGGAGCACAAGCCCTTCCAGGGCATGGACCCCATCCGGGTCAACCCGCCCCCCATTACTCCTCTGGAGACCATCAAGGCATTCAAAGACAAGCAGATCCACCCGGGCTTCGGCAGCCTGCCCCAGCCGCCGCTCACGCTCAAGCCCATCCGGCCCCGCAAGTACCCCAACCGGCCTAGCAAGACCCCGCTCCACGAACGGCCCCACGCGTGCCCAGCAGAGGGATGCGACCGCCGTTTCAGCCGCTCGGACGAGCTGACCCGGCATCTGCGCATCCACACGGGCCACAAGCCCTTCCAGTGCCGGATCTGCATGCGGAGCTTCAGCCGCAGCGACCACCTCACCACTCACATCCGCACACATACGGGCGAGAAGCCCTTTGCCTGCGAGTTCTGCGGGCGCAAGTTTGCGCGCAGCGACGAGCGCAAGCGCCACGCCAAGATCCACCTCAAGCAAAAGGAGAAGAAGGCGGAGAAGGGGGGTGCGCCCTCGGCATCTTCAGCTCCTCCAGTGTCCCTGGCCCCCGTGGTCACCACCTGCGCCTGAGGCACTGGCCCCCAGATCCCCACTTTTCCCCTTCAGTGCCTCCCGGCTGCTCGCCTGAAAGCAGCGGGAAAGCCAGCCACGGAGGCGCAGGGGCCGCGCCCTGGCCTCTCCATGGACGTGCGGCCCCTTGCTCCCCTTCGATGCCCCCGGTTCCCACCCTTTCACACCGGCCAGCGGTCGAGGGGCCAGAGCTGGAGATGCCTTCCCCTGGCTATCCCCCCCGTAGCCAAGGCGTGGGGGCGGAAAGGTGGCGTCTAGCCCGCTTTGTTCAGTCGGATCGCCTTGATCCAGGGGCCGCTGGGCCGCGCCAAGGACCTGCGGGGGACTGAAGGCGGAGCCCACCAACCCTCGCCTGACCCAAACACCTCACTGTTTCCCCAGTGTTTCCCTCCGTTCCCCTCGAAGACTCGAGAGGGGGAGGGGGTTAAGAAGCGCACCAAAGCGCAGAGCTTGCTGCCCGCCGCACGCACGCGCGCCTGCGTGCGGGATGCGCGCGAGTGTGTGCGTGCTCGCGTGTGAGTGTGTGTATGTGTATGTGTGTGTGTGTGTGTATGTGTGCGCGCGCGCGCACGCGTGTATGTGTGTTAGACTCTTGAGCTGAACTGGGCTGTGTCTACCCCAAACTCTTCCCCACATTGGGTCCCCAGGCCGCTGGGGGATGTCCCAGGCTGGGGACCTGCACGTGGCCGGAGGAGATGGTCTTCCATCTGCTCTGAAATAATGTTTCTTACAGAAATGCCTCGGATGCCGCCGCCGCGGTGCCGCTGCCGCCGCTTCGGGTTTGGCCCCTCAGAACCCCTCCTTTTCTGAGCGCTTCCCTCTTAGGCCTCAGGGCAGTTTGATCTGCGGGGAGAAGAGCAGCCATCACTGAGCCTGCCTTTATATACATATATGTATTTTCTCAGCCCCACTTTTTAAAATGTTCCTGAGTTTGCCCTCTGCCCGTTTTCCCTTCCTTTTCCCTCCCTATCAAGGCTTCTCCCCATCTCTCCCAAAATCTTTTCCCAGAAAGGCAGGCCTCAACCATCCACTCCAGCTTTCTATTATTTCTCACATACCCATTTCTCTTTCCACCATTCATAAGAAAGCTGGCTTTGGTTTTGCCCTCTGTCATCACCAACACGGCAGATAGAAGTTAAATATGTGTATATGGAGTGTGTATGTATGTGTATGTATGTGTGTGCAAACACACCCATACATATATATATATAATACCCATTATATATATTCCTAGAAAGATAAATTTCTAAGGTATTTGGTTATCCAGTGCAGTGCACTGGAATAAAGAGAATTTGTAGGTATATACAGCTTTAAATGGTTTATTTTTTATGAAAATGTTAACTGATGAGATTATAGCTACATATGTGTGTATGTGTGCGTGGATATATAGATACACGTATCTGTACACATGTGTTTGTATATACATACACACATCTCTGTCCAAATTGTCCTCAAAGATTCGGGGTTTTTTTTTTTTTCATTAATCCATGTTGATGAATGAGATGTCTCTTTTCCATATCCCAGCCTCACCTTCTCCCTGCCCTACCTCACCTCTTCTCAGGCACCCCCTTGTCCCCAGCTGTCCTGCCCAGCACTTCTCTAGCACAGGGCGGCTCTTTTGGAATAGTAGGGAAGGTTGCTCTGTGACACAGCTTCCAGCACAGTCTTGACTGAATGTACCGTTCCCTATTAGCGTTATTTCTCCTGTGGTCGGTAAAGCTGCCCAGAGAGAAGGAACAAAGGTCTGGAGTTTACAGAATGTCTGTTTTTAAAGTCACTTTATGCGTTTCCCATTTTTTTTTTAAGGAAAAAAAGCACCGGTTTTTTGGTGGTGGATAAATAATACTAAATGGACTTTAGTGAAAGGGGGGGATCAAAGAGCAGGGGGGGGTTGTGAATTTCCAGGTACTTGGACTTTTTGTAGAAGGAGAGAGAAGAAGATGAAGTTTGTCAGGAGGGCCCATATTTTTTCAGCTGAAGGGTAAAATCTTTCTTTGCAAAGACAGTATTTTGCTGAATACTTTTTATAATGTGATGATTATTAAAAAAACAAAAATTTTGGTCACTTCAAAGCTGGAAGGAGGAATCAGATATCCTTTAATATTTTTTCCTTGCTCCTTCTGGTGTATGCATGTTACTGCATGTTAACTCTGAGTTTTCCTTTGTTTTAATAAAACTGTTCTCAGACATTTAAGCTAAACTAAGAGAAAAATAACTTTGTTGCCAAAACGTTGTGCTCTCCAGATTTTTTTTATATGTCTGCATGTTTTAAAAAAGAACAAAAGAAAATGCACTCTAACTTATGTGAACTGAGAGGAAAAAAAATAATCAGGTTTTAAACAGGAAAACCTATGGGGAATGATATTTTTTGAAAGACTTTTGTATAAAGTTGAGTACTTAGAAAAAGACAAACCAGATGTAATATATTTTGTGGATGTTTTTATTTCTTGGATTTATAGTACCTTATACTAAGGTTAAAAAATATGCTTGATATTGTGAAAAGGTGAAATTCTTCACCAACATTTCATTTGCTCCTTTGTCGCGTTGTTATGCCAATATAATATAGTTCATGAAAACAGCATTTTTAAAAACCGAAATATTGAAATGGTGTAATGTTGTACCATTTGCACTGTGAGCAAATGCTAATACAGTAAATATATTGTGTTTGCTGACAATCAGCCGGCCTATAAATCTCCTTATTTTATTTCTTGTTTTCATAGCATAAAGTTTTGGTTTGGCCTGGTCTTTTTTGTCTTGGTTTGTTTTTGACTGGTGATTTGCTTGATAGGTTGTTACGCCTGGTTTTGTCATTTCTCGCTCTGAAAACTCTCAAAGGGGAAACATGGAACTTGGTGTTATTGGAGGTCGGTCAGAATTTTGTGCAGGTTTCAAATACAGTTTTCAGTGTTTCCTGTGGTTCTAGGGAAAAGAGGATTCTTCTCCACCCTTCTGAGAGGCTTGAACTGCCAGAGAGATTAAATGAACAAACAGGGAGTCAGGGCTGATGACTGGAATCTTCTAGAACCTTCTGTCTGGTTTCTGATGGGTATTCGGTGTTAGAAGGGAGGGAACATCCTGGTTTACAAACTGTTTCTCTGATGGTCTTAGGAGAATAAGACCCCAGAGGGCCTCTACAGCCACACTGAATAGTTCTCCTGCTAAATCTTGTGAAGCTTAAAAAACAGGTGGAGGCTTGACAGAGGTTCTTCAGGGTTGGCAAGATAACCAGAGAGATTGGCAGCTCTTTTGTGGTCATATAATTGGGGAAAATCGGGCTTGAAAGTTCTACAACTTTAATCCTGCCTGGACAGGACTCACTATTGGTAGCTGCCTGGTAAAAGTGGTCCTGGCGGAAAAGTCACTTTTATAAATGACCCAGGGGCCTAATGCTTTTAAGGGAAGAGAGACATTTGGGATTTGGAGAACGCACGGAGCATGTTTGTGTAGCATCCGCCCGTTCCATCTAATGATTTCTAGCTCCCAGAAAAGCAACACTTTTCCCACCCTACAGGTTATCTCCCCCAGAATATTCCTCCTCCTTGAATGAAATTATTTGCCAACCCCAGAGCTTCATTTCTCGTGAGGAAATATGTGTCCTCCACAATATGTGTGTACATCTCCAATCTGCTCCCCTCTCCTTACTCCCCATAGTCTTTAGAATCCTTGAGGCTTTTTCTAGAACAGTCTTTGGACAAGTCAGCCCTCTCCCCCTCCCTTTTTTCCTGCCTGCCCTCTGGAAAATTCCCCTGGCCTTCTCTGCAGTGTTTCTTTTCGCATGTGCCCCACCTCGCCGAAGTTTAGGGGCCATATAAATGTCACACAAGGTTGTGGCTTGGGTCCATTTCTTAGCCCCTGAGATCCAAACCAGGCTAGGTACAAAGTAACAGAAATACCCTGTACCTGCTCAGAAACTGCTCTTGCTGCTACAACGCAGGCCCATCACATTGAAAAACTATGGGTGGTATTTCTGGTTGGCTGCAGTTACCAAGAAATTGAGGCCTGGGTGGAGGAGGTAGGCTGTGGCCTTGGAAAAGAATGTTTTTGAAGTGAGAGATGAACAAAGAGAATGCAGTATGGCTTCGTACATTTTCGCGCCCACACAATTCTAGGTCACTGGTTGCCATCTTGAATTCCCTTCTCTCGCCTCGTGAAACTTTTAAAATTCCAAACTGTAATTTTTGATTTACAGCCGCATGGAGGTATCTTCCTTTTTTTAACAAAGGGAATCCAAGATGGCTGAAAGGTCTGAATGATTGAGCATAAAATGTATCTCTTTGCTAAACTAGACATTTTCTTTCAGATATTTATGTGTTTTTCTAATGAACCAAGGAAGATCCTGTCACTCCGTATCTTCCTCGTTAGCATCCAGCCCCACCTATACCTTCCCCAATCAAACTAGGCCTTCAGAGTTACACTTTCGTCAACAGTATACTATGCTGCATGATTAATAAACTCACTTCCCATTGGTGGATATTACTCAACCTAACCTGGTTCAACCACTGGGTTACTTAGCAATATGGCAGCCCGTCTGGCTGGCACCAGCCCTGTGTGGTGTAATCACTGATTCACGCTTTGTAGCTAGATAAGACTGTCCCAGATAGCATCATACCAGCTACCCAACCTGCCTGGGTTTTGTAAATATGGGGAAAGGAGACTCAACCCTGAAACTTAGGGGTGAAGTGGAAAGAAGGTGGAACAAAGGCCTGAGTGGGGCTATCATGAGAAGGAATCAGTGGAGGCTTTGCAAAGAGATTCTGGGGCAAAGCCAGGCATGGAAGTAAGAGCTCCTTCCAAGCAACCCCTGAGGTGTTTGAGGGTGAATGAAAGGATGCCTCTCACATATAGGCACCCACACACACACACACTCCCCCTCAGGAGTGGTATTCTGAAAGTGATGACTGCAAAATCGCACTTGGTGAACTGGGCTTGGGTATAAGTGAGGCGATGCTTTAAGAGAACGTGGGGCAAGAAGCAGCAGCATCTGTTTTTGTGTGGTGTGGTGGAGGTGGCGTGTGGTGGTGAATGTGCTCAAGTGTATCTGCACTCACAAACACAGGAGAAAGTAGCAAGGTGGATTCTGGTGAACGAAGGCAATGGCTCATGATCTCTTTTGCTAATCCAGAACATACCTATCGTAGATGAGGGGGTTGTGTGCTGCTTTGTGTCCTGGCCTTGACCGGCTTCCCTGGTATTCTGGAACAATAAAAAGCAGGAGGCCTCTGTGTGTCCCCAAAACTAGAAATCCTACTGGCAAAATCTTAAAGACTAGGGGGAAATGAATGACTCTCCAAAAGGTGCCATGGGGTTTTAAAAATAGGTCGTAATTCCAAATCTATCCCAAGGGGTTCTTTTCAGAAAAACCACTCTTTGTGAGGAAAAGCAAGAGATGTCCAGAGGAAGGGGAAGGAGCCCCTTGGTCAGACCAGTTCCTGGGACAGCACTGAGGACACCCACCCTTACTCACCTGTCCATCATTGCAGAAGCCAGGAAAACACGTGGCCCCGGCCGCTTCTCCCAACATTTCAGTTCCGGAAGTGTCACCATTCTTTTTGCACAAAGGTTTCCATCGATTCCATCTCTAATGTTTTTAGGGATTGGTCATTTTCACCAGCCCTATGCAAGAACAGGCATAGGCCAGCATGGGAGTTAGTTTGATGAGGCCTTCTCCAATTTGCAGCAAAGTCTGATATGTCTAAACCCAGGCAGGATAGGACCAGGCCCCGTCTTCCTGGCCTGAAGCCCATCACAGCTAATCTGGAAATGGAGCAGTCCTTTCCACGACCTTGCTGGCCTTGAGGAGCCAGCCCCTGACCCCAGGGTGGAAACACTGTATCTGCCCCTCTAGTAAACACACAATGACTAGAAGGAAGTTTTCTAGGCAGTTTTACTAAGGAGCTAATGCAAACAGATCATGGCCACATAGCTGCAAACAAGAATGTCAACAAAAATGTTCTCCGTTCTAGGCTGGGTGGGAGTTAGACCACCATATGGTTTCTTTAGTGTTGCCTAACTTCCTTCTGGACCCCACCTCCGGGGAAGTCCCCTAGTGTCTTCTTTCAGGATTGGGTCATGTGGCTTCCCTGATTCCAAGGTCCTGATTGGAGAAGGCGCTTTTTCTGGGCCTCAGAAATGTCTTCTGGGACCTCAGGCATCTTGTACTGCTCCTGTCAGCCCCTCCTTCACCCCATTCTGGGGAGCCTCTGGGGATCCACACCCAGAAGTCCTGTCACCCCTCCAGTTGTGCTCTGTGGGCCCTGCTTGTGCCACATGGAGCAGGACGGCTGGTCCCCAGGCCAGCTCCTCCCACTGGCCTGCCCAGGGCCTGCCACCATCTGTGGCTTAGGCCTTGCACTGTGGCAACATGACCCAACCAGGGACAGCCTTGTTCTTTCAGGTTCCCTTTTGGGTCACTCACTAAGATCTTATTTAGAATCTTAGGAATGCCACCACCTCTCAGCTCCCTGGAGGGAAAGAGGTGTCTGACACCCAGGAGGCTGGAGGCAACCAGGACCCTCCTCAAGGGAAAACATCCTTGTCTGTGGGCCTATACTTTCTGGGATGACTCAGCCCATGGGGTGGTCACCCACTTGCCCAGAATCCATCAGCAGCCTGCCCCCCACCCCAAAGAACTGGGCCCTCAAGCCCTTTGGAATCATCTCCTCATGACTGGCTACAAAAGCTATGGCACTTTCTACCCCTTGTAGCATTTTGACCCGTACAGAATGTCCAGACACCTGACAGCAACCCCTCCCTCTGTCTCCACTTGTTTCCCTGCTTAGGAAGGTCAGGTCATCCCAGCAGAAGGGACAGAAGAAAACTTGCAGTGCTGGTGAGTCCCAGGGTGCTAATGAAAGCCTTCTTTGGGGCACTTGTTACTGAATGTTAAGAGGCAGTTTGATAACCCAGGGGCTGCTCTGGCTTTTTTCTCAGGGTCTGTAACCTGCTTTGGAATCATCTCCCTCCTAGAACTGAATCTCAATTCTGCCACTTTCCTGGAGTGTGATGTCAATGAGCTCTTTGTCTTTCTGAACCTCAGTTTCCTCTTGTCCTATCATTGCTGCTGTGGAGCTCAATGAGGTACTGGATATGGTGCCTGGTTGGTGGTGGGCACTCTGCCTGGGCCACTTAGCTCCTGGGTCCCTGTTCCTTTCCCCAATCACCAAGCACAGTTGCAAGGAAAAGGGCTTTGTCTCCACCAGAACACATCAACTTGCCACCATTCCCAACTCCTGCCATCCACTGGCTATCTGGATTCTGAAAAATGGCCCTCTCCACCCCACCTCTACTTTTGGCCACAGCTGAGGTTCATTGTTGTCATTTCCTGGCCTGATTCTTGACCTCTTCCCAGATCCTTTTGTCCCGTCTCTCTCACTGGGATGGGTGGTTGTAACACCTTCCTGATCCAGTATCATCTGCAAAGTTAATTGAGGTGTCACCGGCTATTGCCGCTTCCTGATCCTTATCAGAGATTTAAATAAAACGCAGCAGCCCCAGTTCTGCCCAGTCCATCCCTCTCCCTTAATCCAAGGTTGGCTTTTAGTCATTAGACCTTGACCTCAGCCTTCTGGCTAGATCTTAGCTTCCAGCCGCAGGGCTGGTGGCACTGGCCCTGTCCAGCCCTAGTGTGAGAGCAGAAGTGGCACCCAGGGCTTTAAAATGGCAGAGAATCGTGGATAGCAGGGCCTTTGCCTTATCCCCCATTACCTTAGGCAAACCCCGCTTGATTTGTAGAGTCATAAGGGATCTTAAGAGGCCACACAGCATGCTGTAGCTGGCAGGGTCCTTGGCAATCCAATATGCTCCTTTTCAGATAAAGAAACACAGCTAGCAATAGCAGAGCCGAGATTTCAGATCCAGACTGTCAGTGGCAGAGGGTCTCACCAAAAGGTGTTGATTGCTTCATTTATTTACTAAATATTTGTTGAGGGCTTGCCATGTGCACCACATTTTTCTAGGCACTGGGGATAGAACAGTGAAGAAAAAGGCCTGAATTTTCAAAGTTTACTTTCTCCAGGGCAAAAACAGATTTTTTAAAAAAAGCGAAAGAACAAGCAAGTGTTGTGTCTGATCGTGATGTGTATTGTAGAGAAAAATGGGGCACACCGGGAGGAGGGGGTTCCCATTACTCACAGGTGGTCCAGGACAGCCTCACAGGGAAGGGCTTGGAGCATAGGAAGCGATGGCCTGACCATGTGGACACCTGAGGAAAAGCCATCCCAGCAGAGGCCACAGCAAGTGCAGGGGTCCTCAGGGAGGTGGCATCCTTGGACTGCTTGGAATAACATGAAGTGGAGTGGACTGGAGAGACGACAAGGAGGGAGTTAATACCAGGAGAAAGACAGCATGGGATCAGATCACAGAGCTCCTTAAAGGAAATGAATGCTTCCAAAAGAAGGAAACAAACACTGAAGGCCAAGAACCAGGGAAGGCCCCACAACCCCCGGGCAGAGCTTCCAGGCCAGTCCTGCTTTCAGCTCTCAAAGCCCCCATCCCTCTTCTTGGCTTCCTAATCCCCCTGACTGCAGCCCTCTGAATTTTCATGTCTGAAATGCCAAAAGCCACTGATGATTCCTAAACTCCCAAAGAGAGACAGAACTGCCTCATTCCAGAACCAGCCCAAAAGCCTTCTCTCTTCCTGTTGACATTTGCCTTGGTGCCAAGTTCCTAATACGACGGATGACTCTTCCTGCTATCCAGCCTAGGAATGGGAATCTCCCTTGGCCTCATCCCTCAGAAATCACTCCTGCACAGCCAACCCCTCTTTTGTCTGTGGCTGGATTGTCCACATTTCCTGTCTTGGCAAAAAGCTTGCAGATGGCTGGGGTTAGAATATGGCCACATTCTTGCCCATACCCTGACCCTGGACATGCAAGATGGAATATCTCCCAAATCACTTGATCCACGATACTCCTTGCCACAAGCTCTCTTTTTCCCTGGATTCTTGCAAATCTCCATCCTCAAGGGTCATTTCTATAGCCTTGTCTAAACAATTTCATTCCCAAGAAAAAAATTCCTTTCTCCGTCTTCTCTGGTCTTGCTTGTCATGTCTCTTCCCTGGGTCTCTGTCTTTCCCTGGCAACTTGGTGTCATCCAGAGCTTCTTCACATGGCCTTCGTTCACCTACAGATTTAGCGAAAGTCTTCAGCCAGGCACAGTGCTCAGCCTGGGGGTCGGGACAGTCCAAGACACAGTTCCTCCATCTCTTTCACCTTCCCTCCTCGTGAAAGAGACCCACTTCCAACTCTCTTTGGAAATGCTCTAGACTTTCTCTTTGTTCTTCCTAAATAAAATCTCGTTACTGTGAAAAAAAAAAAAAAAAAAAAGACAGTCCCTGTCCTCAAGGACCTTACATTTTGTCAAGGAAGGCAGACATATAAACAGAGAATTTCAATACATTAGGACTGGCATCTTGATGACGGTGGTCTCTGCCAGGGAGGCACCTAATTCAGAGTCTGGTGGGACATGGGAGAGGTGGGCATTTAGATGGGGTGGGGAACTTCCTGGAGGATCTCAAAAAGTCCCCTTCTGGGTCCCACAGTAATAACAGGCCCCCTGGTAAACTAAGTGCTCTGCTATTGGACTCCAGGCAGAGTGGAACTGCCCCCAAGATGCTCCTCTGGCAGCCCACAGGACTGTTCCCTCTTTTGTCGTTTTCCTGGGGAGAAAGAGAAAATCCCAGTGGCCCCCAGGCCCTGGGAAGCAACACAGCAGCCTGGCGTCTGTGAAGTATGCCCAGCTGGCTGGGTGGAAGTGGCCCAACCCAGATGACGCGTCCTTGTGTTGCTTTCTGGTTGCTTCCCCTTGTAGCAAGTCCGCCTTGTAGCAAGTCCGCCTTGTAGTAAGGGGAAGCTACCAGAAGGCAACACAAGGACGGGTCACAAGGCCCCCTTCTGGGGCTGGGGGAAGTATGGGAGGGGGGCTCTATATTCGGATTCTTTTGGCCCCAGAGAGCACCCCTCCTGGCGATCTCTACCTGCCCTGCCTGGGTAGGAGCCAGGACCTGACGTGGCAAGCTCAGAGGAAACCCACCCCACATCTTCCTCCGGGGGCACTGCGATTCTACCTCCACAGCTCCAAACATGGCCAAACCTCGACCTTCCCCACTGTCAGCCCAGCTGCCTGTTTCTCTTTGCTTCTGGTCAGAGATCTCTGGACTCTCAGACAAGAGACTGAGGCTGGCACTTTGGTTCCAGCATTGCCTTTCTCTGTCGGTTAGACCATGAATCAATCTATTAACTCAGCAGAGCCTCTGTTCACCCATCTGCATGAGGACAAAGCCCCACGCCACAGGATTATTGAAAGGATCCACTGGGATGTAACATTATAAAAAAAGAAAGAAAGAAAGAAAAGAAATAGCTGTCCTGTCCGCGAAGCCTGAAGAAGACTGTTAGGGGAAGGAGGAGGTGATGCTTTTCTCCCTTGACAGGTGAATATATTCTAGGAAGACGTTTCTAGGTGGAGCTAGAAGCCAGGTCTGAACTCAGTCACTGTTCTTACTGGGTCATGTGAGAAAGCCATGAAGGCTTCAGATGGCACAGAGGTGACAGCTCAGGAATAATCCCAGCTTCACTGCTAGAAACTATCTTCTGGGTCTTAGGGCACTGAAATCTCCAGCCGATGAGAACACAGATCCTCAAACAGACATACATCTCTGGACAATGCTCGCATCAGGAATTAGGAGACCCAGCCTCTGGTCCTGGCCCCGACACAAGGACAAAGCTGTACGACATTCTCAAAGTCACAGTCCTTCTCTGGGTCCCTGTCAGAAAATTGGGCAGTCCAGGTATAACATCTCCAGCCCTGATGTGCAGAAGTCCCATGACCAGCACCCCGGGCATGAGACCCCACCCCCAAGATCCTGCTTCTGCGGCCCTGAGTGCCAGCTCCCTCTCCATCCTCCCAGGGACCCCGGGGACTCTGTGCGCTTCTCACTCCCCAACTCTAGTTCCCACTGGCCTGAGCCCATGGGGGAATGTTCTTATGGCTGTGATATATCTTGGAATATATTTTTAAACCCATTTTCTCTCATATTTGCCTGAATCGTGTACAGAATTTTACATATAATCCAATCCTCCGGTTTGGGATCTCATTCAACTTAATGCGAGAAATACCAAGCTGTGGCCTGAGGCATCCAGACCAGCTCATACACATGGACTGGACAGCCCCAGGGGATGGCCCGCTCCTGGATGGAACCACTATCTGGTGCGGCAGCAGCAGGAGCCCAGAAGGCTCAGAATCTCTGTCTTCTAATCCTTCCTGAGAATTCCTACAGCTGCCGGTCCTTTGTGTTTGGGTTTTAGCGCCAAATCCACTGTCTGAGCCTCGGCCTTTCCTACTGGGGCCTCATCTCAGGAAAGACCTCTCTCGAGGTCCTAAAACCTCATTCCTTCTTCTGATCCCCAAAACCAAGTGTGCTTCCTCCTATCCTCCTCCCAAACTCTGCCTGGAACCAGTGGCCCCTCCCTGCCGGCACGCCCTCCTGCCCTTATCTCAAGCATCACCCATTTATTCCATCCCTCACCCCACTGCAGCGTCTGCTGGGTTACCCAACCACCCCTAGGTCAAGCCTATGTCGGGTGAGTTGAGTCACTACCTCCATCTCCTCCCCAACCCTCCCAGGTCTCAGGGCTTGGTCTGGTTTAACAGGCTGGGAAGGAAGGTTCCATCCCTTCCACGTAGGAAGCCTCCAAAACCCTGTGGGCCTCCTGGGACTGAGATTTTCCTGGTATTCAGCCTAACTTTGTCTTCTTTGGAACACCCTGTCACCAACTAGACCACCCAACAGCTCACCTGAGCTTGCTCACCACCCATCTGCTGCCCCTCCTCCTTCTCTGACCAGTCATGGAAACTTGGACATAGCAATGAACCTCTCTGAGCCTTGGATGACACATCTGTAAAGTAGGGATAATAATATCTCTCCTGCCTCAAGGCAGGACACCGGGCCAGCTAATTTCCCAAGGTCCTCTTCCAGTTCTCCTACGCCTCCTCGTCCTCAGCTAGCTCTCTCTCCCTTACTTTTAGAGTCAATACCTCATCGTAGGCACTTAGGATTCTGAGGTCACTGCGTCCATATTCTCTGTGCCAACAGCTCTCTCCTTGGCTCCTAATTCTCTCCAATCCAATGTCTTCCCACCCTTCTCAGCAAGTATGACAGCCACCAAATAGGCCTGCAGTAAAAGGCCCCAGAAGTTCAGGCCACACTTCCTTCTCTGCTCTACCCCACATAGTGTCCAGGGAAGCACAGAGATTGGACAGCAAAGCCCAGATTCTGTCCTCTGTGCACACAGCATCTGGAGCCGGCAGGGCCCTCAGCAATCTTCCTGTGTACAGCCCGGGCGGCACAGGGCTCCCATCTTTGCACACACCCTGCACATACACACACTCGGCAGCCCGACTCAATTCTCCCACAGGCACACGCTCTCCTGCTTCCCTCCCCCTCTGGCTCTCTCTGCGCTGTGCTCCCAGAACACACCCTCCCAGCCCACCAATCCTACATGCTGGCTTCCCAAGCAGCAGCTCAAGAGTCTCCCAGTTCTCTGCTTGCTCCGACTCCTCCACCTCCAAAGGGTGGGCCCATCCTCCCACAAGACAGAGATGCCTCAGCTTCTCCAAGCCTGCCTCTGTGGGGATGGTCTTTGCTGGCTTCTCCTAACACCTGCCTTCCGCAGCCCTTCACCTCCCTTTGCCTACGGTGAAAAGCTCTGGAGGCCCCCACAGCCAGGCAGCCCACCCCAGCAGCTGGAAGAGGACAAGAAGGAGGTGCTGTGGGTTCCTTTCCCTGAGACTCCTAGATTTTGTACCAAAATGCAGGGTGTGCTCCTGTTTGCATTTTTTTTTTTTGTTTCCTTTCTGAAAATAACCATGAAACTATCATTTCCTCCCACTGCCTCTTCCCTATCTTATTTGGATTAGCAGAGTTGCTGGGAGAAGTGGTTTGGAGCCACTGGCAGCCTCCTCCTCTGACCTAGGTCCAAAGAATTCACAGGTAGTTTTCGAGCAGGCGCTGCAAATGGGCGCTGGGTGCCACGGGGTTGGGGGAAGGAATGTGGACTTGGGGTCACTGCAACCCTCTAAGTCCCCTGGAAAACCGGGCTTCTGCCCTGCATTCCCAGGTTGGCAGGTACTGGGAACAACCTCCGTCCTGGTGCTCCTTCAGCTGTAGCTTCTGGGGACGTGGTGGGGAGGTCTAGGAGCCCCTCCCCTGGCAGACAGGAGGGAAACTGCAGTGTGCAAGTTCTCGATGTAGGAGGGGCATCACAGAGGAATCTGCACTTATACAAGAAGACAAATGGGGTGCATGCTAAGAGAGGGTGTTTCTCTTCCTCCTTTTTGTTTTCATTCAATTCTCCTCCCCTGATGCGGCCGTTCTGGGCCTTCACACTGCTCAGTAAGAAGCAAGCCTGGAAAGAAGCCAGGTCCAGGGTTAGGGAGGACACTGAGTGTCTTCAGGGAACAGCCCACTGAACCCCACCACCTGCCTACAAGCCTGAGCTCCCTACACCTCTGCCCTCTCCCTGAAGGAGGACCCTGCTATTGGCATTGCCAGTCTTGGAGCCTGGGAAATTGCAGCCTCATGTCAGGCTAGGGATGGCAGGGGCTGGGACAAAGAGCCAAGGACAGGAGTACTAGGCCTGGCCCTCCTAGGCACAGGGAGTCAGTGCCCCCAGGACCCTGATCATCCACACTCGACCTCCCCTCCCTCCTGCTGTATGCCTTCTCTGGGGAGTCAGTCCCTCCTGATCAGTCCAGAGGCACAGCAGGCCAGGGCTGGAGGGTGGCAGCTAGCCTGGCCTCGGTGGCATCTCTGGCCCCTCACGGCTCCAGCAGTGAGACCCTTTCCCCATGTCCCCTGGTGCTGGCCACCATCTTTCACATGACCCGATTTAGTGCCCTCTGCCCGTCCGATTTCTCTAGGTCCCCCGACAGGTTATCCTTTTCTTCTGGACTCCCCCAAAAAGCAGAGGCCTTGGCATGAGACCCTACCCCTGTTCTGCGGCCCTTCCCCCAACACATCCAAGACACCCAGGCCTCAGTACTGCCCCTTCCCCCCTGGCAGGACCCTTCCCACCTGGCAAGACCCTTCCTCCCTGGCGAGACCCTTCCCATCCCCCACCCCTTGCACTAGGCTGAGCTGCTGGGCTATTTGGAGCATTGCAGGCCCTGTGGTGTAATCAGTGCCCGGGGATAATTGCCACCTGCCCTACTGGTGTCTGGGGGCTGTCTCGGCCACAGCAGCAGGGGGTGGACACTGGGCAGCCAGGCCTGGAGCAAGGTCAGACTAGGGCAGCCCTGCCTGCTCCCCAGGTCTGCTGTTCCTCACTCGTGGGACCTACAAGGATTCCCTAGGGAAGCTTGTGCTCTTGGGAGCTATTCTCAACTGGATCCAAGGCATCCTGTGGTTCAACCAGGGGTGAATGGCTACCCAGCAGGGGACAAAAGTCCTAAGGCCACTCTACTCATCTACAATCAGCCTGAACCCTGTCCTCTGGTACTGTCTTCTGAGATCGGGGGACACCCTCGGGCTGCTGACCTCTGGGTGATGCAATAGCCAAAGCAAGAGGGACTTGGGTTTGACCTTCACCCTGCCAAGCTCCTGGTCCTTCTTCAGGGAAATAGCAGGGACTATTGAGGTAAAAGGAGAGTGAATCTTCCACAAATGCTAACTCCGTCTTCCTTTGCTACTTTTCTACTCCAAAGCAGTTAGACAGCCTGGGGTTAAACACCTGTCCTTCTTACTTGGCCAACACTATGACCTTGGACAATTAGTTCAGCCTCAGTTTCCTCATCTATAAAAAGGAGAAAATCTGAGAAGCTACCTCACCAAGTAACTGTGAAGAATACATTACCTAATACATGTGAAATGCTTTGCCCAGTGCCAACTGTCTACAATGGCAGTTATTATTACTGGGAACTGCAAGGGCAGAGAATGGGGGTGGGAACCATCCATATACCAGTCGTAGGACACTCAGAAAATCAATGAGGGGCTGAGGGGATAAACCACACAGCAACCTCAGTGCCTCTATTGCAGCCCTGGCCCTGGAACTAGGAGGAGTATTTCACAGGCCTCTTCCCTCTGGGAGAACCTAATGTATCTCTCTTGACCTCATTTCCTCTAAGGGGACACCATATATGCTTTTAGAGGATAGAGAATCCCAAACACCTGTGGATATTTCATTTTCAAAAGAGAGTCAGCAGGAGGAAAACTAAATGAACTATTCTGATCTTGGGAGATGAGATGGAGAAAGAAAAATATGTTTCCATCTTTTTCTTTACTGTTATTGTGAAGAAGTTATCTGTCCTAATACTTGAAATTCTTCATATACATATTCATGACCCTGCCTCTTGCAAGGCTTCTTAGACGAATGTCTGCTTTCCAGAGTGGAGCAATGTTGGGGGTGAATGGGCTGAAGGGCTAGGCCAAAAGACCAAGACTCCCCGGGTTGGCCTGTCCCTGAAGCAGCCCAGCTCCACCCCTTCCCACCTTAGTGCTGTCCCCAACAAGACCCAGAGTTCCCAGCTCTGGCACCTTGGGCCAATGGGCCAGACAGGGAGTGCTCCTCAGCTCTCATCTCCCATGAGCACCAAGATGAGGGCAAAGGTCACACTGGGTAGGAAGGTAAGCCCAAAGTGCTAGGTACTGCCCTCCTGGAGATGGAGGAAAAGGGACCATACCCAAGAGTGGGGAAGAAGACGTGGCTCCTGCCAGGAGACCCTCAACCCCAATCGGAACCCTGGGGACCCAGGCCAAGGCAGCAGCTCTTAGCCACACCATGGCCTGGGTACCAACCCCACATCATAGCCACCATGGACCCCACCTTGGTAGCCACATCTTCAGTGACTTCCTCTGACTTTGCCTTCCTGGGGTTACCCTGGACCTACCTAGAGAAACAGACCACCTAGACCCCACCCAGAACCTCAGGAGGCATAGGCTCAGAGGTCCTCCTGCCACTTCTCTCTAGTGGACACCTCCTACTATGAGTCTGGGACCACCTCCAAGCCAACCCATCAGAGGCTGCCCAGCTTGGACCTAGCGCCCTCCACACCCCTGGGCAGCCCTTGGCCCAATGCCTGGGGAACATATCGTCCGGGGGGATTGTTTTCCCTCCTGGGTGCACTCTCTCTCACTCGCGTCTCCTCCCTGGGTTCTGTGAGCTAATCAGAGAGAAGGAGGGGGAGGAGGGGGTGCTGCTTGCCTTCCCCGTTATCTGCAGCAATCCACGGTGACTAATGCTCCCAGTTGGTAAAAAGGCAGTGTAATCAAAACACTTTTTTTTTTAGTCCTTAAAGTTAGTCATTCTCCCAGAGTGGAGGGGAAAAAAAGCCCACAGCAGGCTCCATGAAATGCAAGCTGAGAGGCTTGCACTGCTGGGTGGTACCAAAGCACTGGCCATGGCAGCTCCCTGCGGGTCTGAGGCTCAGGGCCCTCCTCTTCTGGGTCCTTGGCTGTCCTTCCTCCACACCCTTGTTTGTTCTTGCTTTTCCCAACATCTGGGCTGTCTGATCCCTGAAGGACTTCCATGCCAAGTCAGGAGCTGCCCTTTTCTCTCACCCTGCCAGGTGCTGCCACCTGCTGGCCCTGAGCTCCCCAGGCTGGAGGAAGCATATAAAAGCTCCCAGGATGAGGCCTAGGCCGGGCACCAGGTCAGATCTTGTTAGGTGCCTGGTCACATGCCCATCCTCCCTTCACCCCCGACCTACCCATTTGGTGTCAGAGCTTCTTTCTCTGGCTCTTCCTGCCTATTGACTTTTGACCCCACTGTGCCTTGATGGAACCATGGATTGCCAGAGGTGGCAGGGACCATCAAGGTGAGGTGGTAAACTACAGTAGCCAAAAAGCATAAGCATTGGGATCCAGGTTGCCCAGGTTGGAAACTCCACTTCACCACTTCATGGTTGTGCTTCAGCTCCTACATCTATAAAATAAATGATAATAATAACAGCACCTACCTCACAGGGTAAAGTTTAAATGTGAACTGTTTAGCATAGTGCCTGACACATTGTGAGTACTCAATTATAAACCCATAAAAAAAAACAAACAGATAATAAAGTGGAATATTTACCATCACACCCAATTACTTGTCTAAGGCAGACATTACTAGTCAATCACAGAACTTGCCCACCAATGGTAGAGTTCCTAGAAGTCTCATCACAGCACTCCAGCCAGCTAGTGACAAATGATCCAAGTTGGCACACTAGATGACACCCACTTGCCATCCCAGATCTAGGGACCTTTCACATCCCACTTGCCCTGAGACCTTTCACATTGAAGTCAAGGAAGATGAGGCCCAGAGGAGGGATGGGACTCCCTCAAGCCACTTGGAAGCAAACTCAGGGTTCAGATAGGAATTCCTGGCCCTGACTCCTGCTTGCCCTCTGAGCACCTGATGTATCACTTCACCCTGACCTTTAAATGATCACTTTGGGCTTCCTGCCACTGGAATCTCTTCCAGGTATGCTCTATCACCCTGCATGCTTGCTACTCCTCCCATGCCCTTGGCCCCTGACTGCTCAGGAACTTTTGTTCTGAGGCACCTACTGAATAGATGCAGAACAGGGAGGAGGGGGAGATGAAACCACATAGGAACCTAAAGGTCCGGAGGTGCTACAGGGGCCTCCAGAGGCACAAAGGCCTTCATGGCTGCAAGGGAGCTCTGCTCATCTCATTCAGCCTTAGCCTGGTGCTGGTGAAGCCCCTGCCAGCCCAGGCCCTGGTTCTGGGAATCCTTGCTCTCCACATGTCGAAAGCTAATATAACAAGAGAGTCTGGGCCAGCCCTACACTCAAGACAGGAAAGGGAGAGGGTGGGGTGCGACAAGCCCAGAGATGGGGTCAGTGAGGGGCAGCTGCTTTCCAATTTCTGAGTAAAAAGCCCTAAGGAGAGGTCAGAGCTGATGCCAGAGCAGGTTCTGCTGCAGCTTTCCCTCTGGTAAACAGCTTTGTCCCCAAAGCAGACCTCTGTCACCTGAACACTTTTCGCTTCAAGCTCAGACTTCTGGGGAAGAATCAGTATTTACCAGCCTTGGGATTAGGAGACTTTACCCAAGGTGCCTCCTCGCTCAACTTCTAGAAACCCACTCTGCTCCTTCTCATTATTCCCCTGCAGGGGTATGATCCTGTATTGTTCTGTCCTCTAGCTATAAATAAGAAAGATATCATTTCTGACCCTGCAGGCTCAGCTTTGCACAATGGGAGGTGCTTTTGTGTCCCCATGTCAGCTACCCAGGGATCAATGCCACATGGCATGGCTGGCTTATGGAAGGACACAGATAGCAGGATGCCTGACTATCATCCTCAGCCCAATGCCCCTCTAGCTGAGCAAATGAACCACAGGTGGGGAGACCACGTTCAACCTATAGCAGACACTCTCCGGACAGACTCCTGGGAGGCCATCATTCTTCCCAGTAACCTCAGAGGTCTTGCTAGTTACATGGAAGATGTGAGGTGAGCTGCAAACAGTGCAGCTCCAGTTAGACCTCAGGCTGGATCCTCCCCTCAAGGTTCACATTTAGCTTCATCCCAAGATATTATCGATTCCTCAAACCTGCTCACTTCCCTGGGCTTGCCTCTCTGTTCTCCTGCCTCCTCCATTCTACTTCTCAAGAGCCTCTAGAGCCAACAAGACTGTTGACTTAACTCGAGATGCTGGCAAGTTTGGCTATGCTATGTATGCACTCATCATCTTATAGAAGAGAGGACCAAGGCCAGAAAGGGGATGTGATTTGTCCGAGGCTAGTCACAATGTCAAAGATGGAACTGGATCCCTCTAAAATCTTAGTCCAGAACTCATCCATTCTAGCCCTACAGGATGTGTCTGCTACCACCCCCATCTCCAGCCCTGAAACAGATTCCCCCAGGATATGGCAGCTGCCTAGGCTAATGCTTTTGGAAATATTTGTCACTGTGGGGCAATAACTGAAGGGGGCAGAACTTGGGGAAGGGAGGAAGCCGGTAGGAGAGCCATCTGCAGGTGTTAAAAGGCCAGGAGGCTCCTAAACACAGCAGCCCCTCTGTCCACATAGCCCCTGCAAAGCAGCAGGTACTGTCACTCCTTAACCCACACTCTTTGCCCAGGCTGCTCTTTGATGACTTTTCTCCTTTTTCTTTGTACTTCAAGTCTGCTTTTGTGCTCATTTTTATCCTTTTTCCTCAGCAAGAATGTAGTGATGAAGATGATCTGTGTGATGTTCTTGGGGACACATCCCTCCGCTGGGAAACCCTATTAATTCAAACTATGGAAACTTCACAAGTGGAATCAGGCACACAAATTAGAGACTATCTCCTGGGCCCCTCCCACTGAGCTCCCCTACTCCTCCAGGGTGAGCCCTCTACTCCACCTTGGTGGTTAGAACTAATCATACACATCTTCCACTCTAGATCATTGGCTTAGCTGCTCCCAAGTGAGCCCTGAAACACTTGAGGTCCATTCGAAGAACTCCTAAAGAGAAGGTCCTTAGTCCAGCAGTTACCAGCACTGGCCTCACTGTCTGCTCTTCCCTCTTCCTAAACAGGGAAGCCAACTCGGCCCAAAACCCCAGGCACTTGTGAGGGACTAAGGCCCTGAATTCTGACTTTCGGAGACTGGAGTAAAGTCAGCTGTTTGCCTAGACCTCAGGCCTTTTCTTAGCCAAGATGGACCTTCCCTACCCCTCAGTTTAGATACACCTGCCTCCCCCTGAGTGCACCTTCAGGACATGGCTTACACATTGTCTCCTCCTGGAAGCCTTCGCTCAAATCCTGTGTCAGCTTTGGGGCCCCCTTTCAGGCTGCCACCTTGTTCTCATTATGTATTATTATTATTATTATTATTATTATTATTGCCCATTTGTCTCCCCTCCGGGAAAGTAGCTCTGAGAGAGCATAAGGAGAGGATGGATACTTCTTTTACATAGTCATATGGGTAATATCCTCGAGGTTTACATAGTATCTGGTTCACTGTAGATTGCAGCTAATATTTGTTAACCAAAGGAATAGAAAGAATGGGAACATTCACATCCTTTGGGTTCTGTAGGGCACACCACAGAAGTACAGGCTGGAAGGCAGGGAGCCACCCTTACTCTGTGTCCCCTTTAGTTGAGTAAATCCATAGAACATTCCAACTCGAAAAGCATCTACTCTATTAATCTTAAGTGCCTTGCTCCATCTTGAAGGAGGGGAAAAGTGGGCTGGTTTGTTAGTTACAGTCACGCTCATACAGGTTACAAAATGTAAAAGACGAGAATCAGCATACAGAGAATCTAAGTCTTCCAAACGCCCTGTCTCCAGTGGCTCTTTCCCCATCGGCAATTGCTTGTGGGGTCTCTGGATTTGAAATCACTTTTTTAGATGGAGAAAGATGGAGGCAATAAACCTGTTAATGGCCCTGTATGGTCAACAAAAGAGAAGGTTACAAGTCAGCGTGGAAAACAGATTGTTGAAGACCGTTAAGTGGTGCAATGGGCAATTAAATGAAAATGATAAATGATCTGAAAAAGCCCCCAGAGGTGCTCTGGCCTCCACCCCAGGCCAGAGCCAGAGGGTTGCCAGCAACGGAGACTCCCCAGCGAACACATGGCAGCGAAAGGGTTAGCGCGGGGGCCCCGCCCTCGGAACGCCTTTTCCGGGCTGCAGGGGCGGGCTCTACGTCACTTCCTGGAGACTAGCTGAATCCGGAAGTGATCCCAGAGGACCGACTTGCAGCTGAGGACCCCGGTGGCGGGCTCAGGTTCGGGACCATGAGCTGGTGAGTGAGGCCCGCGAGCCGGGGGCTGCCGATCCCCGGTCCCGCGGTGGGCCCGGCCCCTGCGTCAGTGCCGGCCCTTCCCGCACGACCCCTCTGCCCCAGAGCAGGGCCCGTCAGCCTGTGCTTGGGGGGTCACCCAGAGGACCTGTCTTCTCTGGCGCTTTCCCTGAGACGGCATCCCTCAGCAGGACTTTCTGGGAGAAGGGCCGGGGGATCCTCCTACCCTGGAACTTAGCGTCTGACTCCTGTTTTGCCCGACCCGTTTCTACCCAGCTCCTTGAAATGAGGGACTTCCTTGTTCCCTCCCGGTTTAAATATCCGTTGAGATGGAATCGGTGTCTTCTTACTTCCCTGTGGTCATCTATCTACTGCGCCCATCCGCCCGAGAGCTGTGGCCCTCACTGTGGCAGTCTGGGTCCAGTTCACTGATGAAAACCCACTCATTTTCAGATAATTGCCCATTGCACTACTTAACAGTCTTCAAAAGCCACCACTTGCTCCTTTTTTGGAAGGGACCAGAATTACACCCTCCACCCACCCTCCCAGGATGGGATTGGACTAGTTTTAATCATTTCCAGGGCCATTACCCACTACCTTCCCTCTAAATAGACATGGTGAAGCTTAGACATTGTGCGTGCTATCACACTATGAGGAAAGAAGCTAGAGAATCTTAGAGAAGCAATGGAATCACAGCTGCAGTTGCTGCAGAACTGTGTGATACTTGACACATAGTAGGCATTTCATAATGTTTAATGGTTGATTTATTATGTAAGACTCCATTTACTGAAAAGGCGATCACTCTTTGCGGCTCTGCACTATTTACATTCATAGGAGAGAACTGTTGCTTGCCCAACTTCCTTAGACTGCCTTAGAGGATGCCAATATCAAGGACCTTACCTAACCAGAGACCTGCATATCCACAAGCCCAGACCTCAGGGTATTCAATGTAATGTACTTGTATGAATAAATTGACCTCTGGAGAGGTACAAGACAAATGAACCCTTTTGAAATCCAACTTCCATTAACATGGAGAACACAATTTGCCCTCTGTCCTACAAGTCTAGCCTGTTTGTTTATGCAAAGTGCACAATAACCAGTTATGAATGAATGAAGAGAATAGAACATACATCAGTGGCCATCTAACATTTCGCTGTCAGTGTAGACTAAGCTCTGGCCACAAGCAACTGATGTCAGTCAGTGTCAACAATAACTCTCTAAAGTGAAATTTAAACCATTTCTATCCCCTCCCCCACCTGCTTCTTAGACTAAGATTGATGGACAGATGTCAGCCATTCTGGGCCAGCATGTGGAGGGGAGCCCGAAGCAATTCCCTAATAAGCTCCAGTAGGAGCTGCTCCTTATCCTTCCACATTTTGCTCCAGGAAGCCAATAGGGGACTAGAACCTTAAAATGCTACCTTCCCTGTCTTGTTACAACTGGTCAGTGATGGGCAAAGTAGTGATTCTTTAATTCCCTTTCCTAGAGGAATTACTTCTTTTAAGTGGCAGCCTGGGTCCCTGAGTCCTGTGATGGAGATGTCCTCTTGCTTGCTCGAATATTTGGAGTTCTGATGCCTAATTTTTCAAAGTAAAAAGGCAGAAAGTACTGGTGCTTTATGTTTCTTAGTTTGGCATTTACTGAATCGATCTTTACTTCACAAATTGGGAGAAGACTAGGGGAGAAACCACGGAAGGCAATTTTTCCCTGGGTGATCTGAAGCAAAGTGTTTCCATCTCTCTTGCAGAAAGTTTCCTTTCTGAAAAACTAGTGGTCCATTTCCTAAAGCCTATCACATTGGAAAGAATTGACAACTAACAGACTTGCAAGAGCTGAGATTTTTGTCTAGTAGAACTAATTTACCAGTACATGGCACATCTTGGTACCTCCTTGGATTGAGAGTCACAACCAAAAGGGTGGCTTTGTCCCTCAAAGCTGAGATTCCTTTCTCTTTCTCCTTGGCTTCTACGTCATCTCTTGCGTGGACCCTGACCCTCTCCCCCTGAGAGGGGAACAGCACCGGCGCCTGGGCACACAATCGCACTCAGTTCCCAGCTCAATGGCTGGCAAGAGGACCAGGGCTGGGTCCTCTGAATCACTCGCAGAGTGGTTTTCCTGCTCCCAGAATGAATTCATCCATTCATGTGATATTGGAATTTTCAGCACGGGAAGAGACCAGAGTGACGTAGAGCCATCATGGGAGGCTTATGCCCAAGGTCAAGTTCACCAAGTACATGGGCTATGCCAGCCATCATTAAATAAGGCCTAAGGGCACATGGCTCATGGTCCTTAGAGAGTAACCATTGTTCTCGACTAGGCTGGGCTTTCAAAATGTCACAGTGAGAAATGTCCAACATTGATGCCCTTTGCACACTGTGGACTTTGCATGAAGAGTGAGAGGCCTTTGTTCTCTGCTTCCTCTTTGCAGGCAACCCGCCTACCCCGTTTGTTTAGTGGGCACCTGTTGCCTTTCCACACCATCTACTTATCCACTCAGCCACCCAGCCACACATCTGCCTTTCAGTGAGGTAGCCCAGTTGTCTGGCCTACTAGGAAGAAGGCTTTGATAATAAGCGGGTTCACTTCTTGGCCCCAGGCCAAATACTTCTCCCTCCCCCTCTTTCTTCTCCCCTTTCCCTTCCTCTCCCTACCCGCTTCCTGTGTGTATGTGTGTGTCATAATTATGGTATGGAGAGAGAATTGAGTAGAATTAAGAATAGTGACCAGTGACCTGAACCTAGCTTAGCCATCTCCAGGAATCGTAGCCTCGCCTGGAACCACACACCTTGATCATCTTAGGCTTAGTGATGAGGAATGAGGAGTGGGAGGAAATATTCCTATGCTATGGGCCCAGGGGCTCTACTGAGAAGGACGATTAGAGGCAGCGCAGAGCAGCTCCATAGGTGTTAAGAGTGCTCCGTTCAGGTTCTGGTTCATTTGTTCCCAGTGTGGCCTGGCCAAGCATTTAACCTCTTTCTGTCTTATTTTCTTTATATGTAACACAGGACGGGTAACTCTAGCTGACACTTTGCCACCCAAGTCTACTGTGAAAATGGAAACACTGTGATATGATCGTTTTCTGACTCTTCTACCTCTGCCTGCCCGTGAAATATTGGTATTGTTTAGGATAATTTTTTTTTCCTTTCTCTTCATACATACCCTGTATACCCTCACCATTCTTTTTTTTTTTTTTTTGCAGTTTTTGGCCGGGGCCGGGTTTGAACCCACCACCTCCAGTATACTGGGCCGGCGCCCTACTCCTTTGAGCCATAGGCGCCGCCCATCATCTTCAGGATAAAGGGCTGACTCTGGACCACTCTGGCTTATATGGCCCTCCTACATCTAGCTGTCCCTCTCTATTCCTGTCTGTGCAGTTCTCTAAGCTGCCCTTGCTTTCTCTTGCCTCTGCTCCTTTGTGTAAACTGTGTGCTGTGCTTGAAATGCTCCTTCTTCATTCAAACCCCCGCTCACCACTCATCCTTCAAGAGTCAGGCCAAGCTTCCTGAACCACACTGTATTGGGTGCCCCTCTGACCATGAGTTCCTGTGCTCAACTGGTAGCTTTACGTGTCTTTAGGTTGTTACTTGTCCACAGGTTGTTGGGTTACTTTTCTGTGGATCGACAGTATGGAGACTGTCTCTTGATCATTGCTGTTCCCTAGCACTATTCCTGGCAGTCAGAAAGTGTTTAGTAAATGTTTGAATGAGGGCTGTTCTCTCGTTTACTGACTTGTCTCAGCTCAGAAAAAGTTTTAATATGAAAAACATGCGAAACCTACAAACCACTCCCTAAAATGAAGAGCCTCTTAGGAGTACTATTGTTAAATAGACTGACAGAAGTGGCTTCCAGGTCAGGCTGTCTCTAGATGCTCCTCCTCACCCCTTTCTGTTTCCCCTACCCCCAACAGACTGCTCTGATGGGTCCACCCTGCACTCCCATAGCGCTGCCCCTTTGTCACTTCTGCGTTCTTCCAGGTATCAATCACGCTCCTCTCTCCCACATCAGCTCCATGGAAACAGGGACTACAACTTCTTCATCTTTGTTCACACTACTATCCCACGCATGGTGGGCATCTAGTAGGCGATTGTTAAATGCATGAACAGAATATAAGGAGAGTTGGGTGAACTTCTGGGTCAGATAGAGCCGTCTATTGAGTTTCCAATACTTTCTCAGTAGAGTCTCTCCTCTCTGTGTTACCATTGCTCTTGCTTTTGCATCATGCGTCTGGCTTTCTGAAGGACCTTCCCATCGACCGTCTGATGTCATCCCCTGGTCTGTCTTTGGAAGTACATGGTGTGGGTCCCCTCTGGCAACTTATTGCCATTCACTCAATGAGTACCTGGCAGAACAGGAAAGAAAACTTGCATCTCCTGGGTGTTCTGTCATCTTGACCAAGAATATTCCAAAGTAGAAGACTACTCCTAAGCTGACCAGGTCCTGAAGGAAGGTGTTGCCCTTTGATAGGACGTGTTGACACTCGCAGGTTGGTACGGAATCACAGGGAGCTGTCAGTTTTCACAAGTGAGAGAGGAAATCCTAGTGCCCTGCAGACCTTTCTGTGTACTGTAACCATCTCAGCTTCTTCCTACTTTGGGCCCCCTGCCTGAGGCAGCCTTACCGCTCATGTCCCCTGTGACCTTGGACAGGTCACACTCTTCCCCACTCTTTTCCTCCTCTCTAGAGAACGTGGCAGTGCCAAGAAGATAGGGTCCCTGTAAGGAGTCTGTGAGGTTCTGTACGTTGTGACCTTGCTTAGGGCACAAAAGTAAAACATCTCAGTCTCATTTCAGGTGTTTGTAATGAGAGAAAAAAGAAATCCTTCCAGATCTTGAGGCAGCTGGAAGAGTCAAGTATGTTCAGTCTCACAGCAACTTAGTCAAGAGTGTTTTCTTACAGTCCGTTGGGGTTGTCTCTAGAGTTGACAGTTAAGCCCTTAGAGTAGTTTTCCAAAGCCCAATATTTTACTGCCCAGTATGGTGCGACGCACATAGGTGGTACTCAACAGATATTTGTTGATTTGATGATTATTAAACATTTATAATGTGCAAAACTCTGTGCTCCGTGATGAAGGCCATTTAGGAGGCTGTAAGAGGGGATGTCTATCTTCAGCCGGCACATGGAAGGTGCCAGGGATTCAAAGGAAGGACAGCTGGGCACAAATGTCAGCATGGCATCATCAGAAAGACTTCAAGTGGGAGATGTGATTTAACTGAACCTTGACGGAGCACATACGTGCTATTTCAGGGCAAGAGGGGGAGGACTGCAGGTTAGAATTACGGCGCAAGAACGGTGTGTGGAGACAGAAGGCTTCAAGAGCATTCGGTGCTGACCATCAGGAGGCCAGTTTGGTGTAGTAAACAGTGGTTTGGGCAGAGGCTTCATTGATGAGTGTTGGCACTCCAGCCTGGGGCCACACTGCGTAGTGTTTTCAGCCATGCTGAGGACTTGAAATTGAGCCTAGGCTTTTGAAAATTGAAGGCTTTTGAGCAGGGAAGTGGCATGGCAAAAGCAATGATTTAGTCAGCTTATTTTGGCAGTGGCCTGCAGGATAGCTCAGGAAAGAGAGAATCGAGCCAGGGAGGCTCACTTGGGTGGGAGCTTCCAAAATTTTTTTGACCACAGCTCCCAGTTAGAAATACCTTTGACATCACAACTTACGTACACATACTCTCTTTTATACTTAAAATAAACAGTTTCACACAGAATGTGTGCAATGTACTCTGATACCTTAATTTCATGATTAATTTTTATGTATGTATCCAATGGTAATGGGAAGCAGTCTAAAAGATCTAGGAGTAATAGGTATTATGCATGGACCTCAGTTTGAAAAACACCTCTCTAGGACTGTCATTATAAATACTGATTCCAGCCAACAAAGATAGGACCGTTTGTTTATTTGGTTGTTTTGCTGGGTTATAATAAGAAGTACAGAAGGGGCTGGGCACGGTGGTACAAGTGGCTGCCTCCTGTAATCCTAGTACTGTGTGAGGCCAAGGCAGGTGGACTGCCTGAGCTCAGGAGTTAGAGACCATCCTGAGCCAGAACAAGACCCTGTCTCAAAAAAAGGGAAAAAAACTAACCGGGTGTTGTGGCGGGTGCCTGTAATCCCAGCTACTCGGGAGGCTGAGGCAAAAGAATCACTTGAGCCCAAGAGTTTGAGGTTGCTGTGAGCTGTGATGCCAGGGCATTCTACCGAGGTGACAAAATGAAGCCAGGACATTCTACCAAGATGACAAAGTGAAACTGTGTCTCAAAAAACAGTACAGAAGGAGAAGGGGCAGCTGCAAAGAGCACGAGGTGAGTCATTTATAAGAACTTATTCCAGGCTCGGCACCTGTGGCTCAACGGGCTAAGGCACCAGTTACATACACCAGAGCTGGCAAGTTCGAATCCAGCCCGGGCCTGCCAAACAACAATGACAACAACAACCAAAAAATAGCCGGCGTTGTGTCGAGCACCTGTAGTCCCAGATACTGGGGAGACCAAGGCAAGAGAATGGCTTAAGCCCAGGAGTTACAGGTTGCTGTGAGCTGTGATGCCATGGCACTCTACCCAGGGGGACAGCTTGAGGCTCTGTCTCAAAAAAAAACTTATTCCATAGATTTGAAAACTTGTTCACTTTCCAAAAAAGAACACCCAAGTGGTCAAAAGCCTATACAAAGATTCAGTCTTATTAGTGATCAGGGGAGAGCAGATTAAACTGACAATGAGATGCCATTTCATAGCCATCAGACTGGCAAAAATGTTAAAGTCTGGTAATGCCAAGTTTGTGAGGGTGAGAAGCAATGGGAACTCGAGTACAGTGTGTGGGGGGTGTAAACCAGAGATTTTGCAATTGGAGCTGAGCTGTAGCCACCTCTACAGTAGGGAAACTCCTGTGCCTGCGTGGCAGGGGACACACTAGGAATCTTTGCTGCACCATCGTGTAGATGCCTGGCAGCTGGAGAAGGGGGAATAAATTGTGATATCTTTACATAATGAAATATTACGTAGTAGTTAAAAGGAGTGAAATAGAGCTACATATACTGATGTGAACAAATCTCAAAAATATGGCATAATGCTGAACATAAACAGCAGGCTTCAGGATGATACATTTGACATTGTATCATTTATACAAAGTTTAGACCTGTAAAATAGTACTCCAATTTGCTTGTGGATTTAAATTTACATAGTACAAATATGTAAATTGTTACCCTAAAGTAACCAACTACTTTACTTTAGGGTTACTTTAGGGTAACAAGGAAGGAAAGAAGGAATGGAATCACAATGTAATACTCAGGGAGCCTTAGCAGGATCTATACTGTTGTGTTGCTTAAAGAATAGATCTGGCCTGTATTCCCAGCACTTTGGGAGGCTATGGTGGGAGTTTCACTTGAGGCTAGGAGTTTGAGATCAGCCTGGGCAACATAGCAAGACCCAGATGACTCTCCATAAGCCCTGCCTGGCCCCAGCCCTCTCTTTTTTCTCTCTGATTGTTGAGGTGGCCATAGCCTCAGATCAGAGAGAGAAAATTTTTTAATTTTTTAAAATTTATATATATATGTGTGTGTGTGTGTGTGTGTGTGTATGTGTGTATATATATATATATTTCTTTTTTTAGAGGCAGAGTCTCACTTTGTCAACATTGGTAGAGTGCCGTGGCATCACAGCTCACAGCAACCTCCATCCAGCTCTTGAGTTTAGGCAATTCTCTTGCCTTAGCCTCCCGAGTAGCTGGGACTATAGGTGCCTGCCACAATGCCCAGCTATTTTTTGTTGCAGTTTGGCCAAGGCCGGGTTCAAAACCACCACCCTCGGTGTATGGGGCCAGCGCCCTACTCACTGAGCCAAAGGCACCACCCAAAAAATATAAATTTTTAAGAGAACATGGCTTAATGTTGGAATTTGACAAAGCTAGGTGGTGGGTAGATGAGTATTTATATTATATTCTCTATCATCTTGGGTATGATATAATAGTAGATATAACTTTTCACTACAGTTTTTATTTTATTTTTTTTGAGACAGAGTCTCACTATGTCACACTCAGTAGAGTGCGGTGGTGTTACAGCTCACAGCAACCTCTTGGGCTTAAGCAATTCTCTTGCCTCAGCCTCCCAATAGCTGGGACTATAGCCACCCGCCACAAAGCCCAGCTATGTTGTTGTTGTTGTCATTGTTCAGCAGACCTGGGCTGGGTTCAAACCCGCCAACCCTGGTGTATGTAGCCAGCACCCTAACCACTGAGCTACGGGCACTGAGCCATATAGTTTTTATTTTTAAATTATCGCTAGGGCAGACCTCAATATCCATAGCCAGAGAGTACTTGCTCCCTGTGGCTGGCCAGTATTTAGGGTTGATGGTGAGGGGACCTAGAAGTCAGGTTCCATTCTCGGCCTTCTGCTCTCTGCTTTCCAGGAGTCAAACTTTCAGCAGGGAAGAGGGAAAAGGTAGCCGTGAGAGCTCTTTACAATTCCTGGTTAGTAAGAGATAGAAGCAAGAGAGAGATTGGAGGTGACACCTTAGAGGTGACACAGCTGGTCTGACAAGTCTAGGCCATTGTGAGCCCACTGGAGGAGGCCATTGGACATTTCTCTCTGGCTTGTGGCGTGAGCAGGACAAACCTTTCACCTCACAATGCCTGATGTTTCCCTCTTAGAAAATGGGGAAAACCATTTTTACCCCTTCTTGTCTTATGGATTAGAATGAGAATAAGTGATAACTTGTCTGCCAAATATACAGGTTTCTTAAAGAGCTTTAAAAAGAACATCAAAACTGCTTGCTTGAATTGCCTATCTTCTCTTTTCTTGACCTTTAGGTGCTCAAGCTTGTCACAAATCCTCTCACTGTTTAGGAGGAAGGTACCACTCAACTTTAGGCAGACATATAACTTGGGCCTGGTTGTGCTACTTTATGATATGGGACAGCGGCTTGTCCTCAAAACAGAACAACAAAGTTCAAGCTCCCTAACCATTTTGGGGGGCAACTTCAAATCACCCCTTCTGGACTTCAGTTTGACCATCATCATCAAAATACCATCATCCCCCCCATCTCTGCACATACCCACAGGTGGCTTACCAGAGGTTGAGGCTGTTTTAAGCCTGAAACTCATTAGCCCTCAGACCCTATAAGAAGAATAGATTGTTGCCCTATTTTATGGAAAAGGAGACAAAGGCACAGGCTGCTGAGGTCGGAATCTCACAGCTGGTAATTGGCTGGGCCAGGATTTGAACCCCAAGCAGTCTGGTTCCACACCCACCCCTCCTCCAGTGCACGCACGCTGCTGTGGGGCCACTTTGCATAAGCAGTTGTGAGGGCAGCACCTACACGGAATCGGTCGATAGTAGATGCTCAGTAAGGGTCGCTTTAATTAGGTGCCCGCCCAGCGCTCACGTGACCTGAAAATGTGTGATTCATTCTGTCTGCTTTTCCAGAGGTCAGCCTGGGAGCAACGGGGTAGGAGGGAGCATAGCTGAGCTTCATGGCCAAGTAACAAATCCAGCAAGTCAGAGCCATGCCTTTTATTTTTAAACACACACATACCTCATTGGCCTGGTGGCGAGGCAGGGTTGTGTTCTGTGTGCTCTGGTTTTGGATGCTGACAGTTTAGGGAAGGACCAAGGTGGGGTCGAGGGCAGCAGCTGTAGGCTCTAGAAGTGGATGAGTTCCAGCTTCGTCTGTGTCTCACTCGGACGGGGTCTCACACATCCTTGCTCAGGCTGAACTTTCCTTGGCCCTTTGGTGCTGTGGCCAGCTGGCCTTTCAGACGGGGAGGGCAGCATCCAGCACGCAGCTGTTCCTCCGGAGCCAGATGACTCTCCATAAGCCCTGCCCGGCCCCAGCCCTCTCTTTTTTTCTCTCCGATTGTTGAGGTGGCCGTAGCCTCAGACCAGAGCAGGCTGCAACCCAAGGATAGAGTAACAGCAGTATGGGGGCGGAGGGCTTGTCCTTCGAGCCTGCAGAAGCTGCTGCCTGTCGCCCACCTTCCTGCTCTTGCCGAGACAGTGACTCAGGCCCAGACCATTCCCTGGGGAGCCAGGACTTTAGCCACTACCAACTGCCGCCTACTCTGCCCAGGCCTCCTTCATGCTCACCTCCCTCCCCGCAGAACCGTGGCTTTCTGGCCCAGCTCACAGTATCAGAATGATATGGGGTGGGGTGGTCTGAATCATTTCAGGGCTCATGCCGCCCCCAGGCCAGGCCAGGCTGAGGCTCACTCACATCTAGTAGAAACAGATTCTGGAAGGCCAAAGACCAAGGAACGCGTTTAGTGTCTTTCTGCTTTTCTTTGTCATGGCAGTGGAGGACTCTCCAGAGACGGCAGGGGCTGAGTGGGGTGAGCAGGGGATCCCCACCCAACCGCCATCTGGGCCTGCCTCTTATCTCTGCCTCTGCAGTAGAGGGGGTGAGGAAACAAAAGATTGAGAAACCTAGCAAATTGAAAAATGCAAAAGAGCTGTTTTTGTAAACAGACATTACACAAGAGCAGGAGTTTTTTTGGAAAGGTTTTACTGAGACAGACAGAATTAGCCAACTGGCATCATGCTGCTAATAGAGATATTTACTGTTTGAAAAAGTATATTTGTAGCTTTGGAGAACATCCTGTTGACTTTTCTTTATTGTGAAAGAAAATAGAATCTTTTCTCCCCTTTCCCTCTGTACACACAGAACTTTTTTTCTTCTTTGAGGTGGGGCATGTTGGGGGTTGGAGAAGGGGAGGATTGAGGGAAATGTTTTCTCCATTTTGTTGCCGAGACCAAAATATCCCTTCTTCTGCCCTCTGGTGCTCATATTTATGGATTGGCAAGCAGAACCAAGTTAGGACTCCTACTCCAGAGGGAGACTGCGCAGAACCCTCTTGATTTCTTCCAGCACGTAGACTTTCTCTGGGGAACAGACCCTGTCTCCTCCCTGAGCCTCTGCTGAGCCCCCAGTGCCAAGAGGAGAGGCTGAGGCCAGCAGGAGGAGTAGGAAGGATGGTCCTGAAGCTTAGTGGGCCCCAGGGGGACTGCCTGCCCAGGGCTGCTCTGAGAGAGGGTTCGATGCTGACACTCTTGCCCCACACCCTCTAAGGCAGCCGTTTCTCCTGAGGAGGTCCTGCAAGAAGCCAGGACCACTTCCTGCAAGAATGCCCCGTGTCAGTGGTGGAGACAATCGCATCTTTCCATCAAGGCACCTGCCCCCACTTTCTGCCGATTTCTCTGGCAGAACAGGCCCATATCTGCCATCAGGTAGCCTCAGAATAAACCCGGAGCCACCTCTCCCCCCCTGTCCCATACTCTGATAACTTCACCAGGCTTTACTTCTGAGGCCAGAGGCCCTCTCCTGTTTCTTGGTCTCCACTGGATATACTGTCCCTGGACCCCAGCTGACTGGTGATACCCTTTTTAGGATCTGCTTGGGTCAGTTAAGGATTTGGGAGCCAGAGTGCATTATTTTATAGGGCCCCTAAGGCAATGCACTTATTTTGCACATTCATTTGCTCACTCATTCAGTGCTTACTAGGTGCATAAAACTAGACTCTAAGCTCTGTGAGACCATAGAATAGAGGCTGTCTTATTCATCCTGATATCTCTTGAACCTAGCATGGTGCTTGGAACAGAGGTGGCCCTACTAATAATTACTGAGTATTCATTCAATGGAAGATTGAAAATAGCACTGGGCCTAGTCCAGTGCTGGCAGGAGTTGCAAAGAAGTGTAACAGTCAAAGGGCAGTGTGTCATAATCAGAAAGCAAGGCATATACACAACAAAGTGAGTTAGCCTTACCCTTTACCAAGTGGAGTTTACCTTAGTAATGCAAAGACGGCTCAGTAGCGGGAGATGTATTTGCACATTTCATCACAGTAATAGGCCACAAGAGAATAAACCAGTCATCTAAATGCATTCTCAAAATGTATTCATAGGGCAGCACCTGTGGCTCAGCGAGTAGGGTGCCGGCCCCATATACCAAAGGTGGTGGGTTCAAACCTGGCCTCGGCCGAACTGCAAAACAGAAAAATAGCCGAGCGGGCGCCTGTAGTCCCAGCTACTCGGGAGGCTGAGGCAAGAGAATCACCTAAGCCTAGGAGTTGGGGATTGCTGTGAGCTGTGTGACGTCACGGCACTCTACTGAGGGTGATAAAGTGAGACTCTGTCTCTACAAAAAAAAAAAAAAAGATATTCATAGAATTCAAAAACCTAATCCTTGTATAGTTTAGTAAACTAGGAACAGAAAGCTGTTTTCTTACTATTAGGAACCTTCCTGTCTGAAATCAGCAGCTCCCATCATATTTAAGAATGAAAGATCAAAGCATTCTTACCAAGGTCACAACATTTTTTTCTATAATTTCTAACTAATACAATAAGACAAGAAAAGAAATTGGTATAAATATTGGGAAAGGAAAAGGAAATCTCATTATTTTCAAACGATAAGACTATCTAGAAAACCTAATTAGTTCTTTTTCCTACTTGAATTTCTCAAGCTATATAGGTTAAATATGTAGGCGTGGTGGCTGGTTTCAGGGAAAATGCACCAGGAAGATAAAATGAAAAAGAGAATCCCATTTACAGTATAACCAAAAGTATAAAGTTTCCTGGAATGCATCTAATACACCTAGGGCTAAAAATTCTGTGGTAGTCACATACCTATGACACATGTAGGGCTAAAAATGTCACATGTAAGTGTTACTGTCAGATCTTAACATTTATAAAATAAACATAGAAGACCAAAATGAAAAAAACTGTCAAGACCGAGGGAAATAACAAGACTTGAATGAATGAAAAGAAATATCGGGGCTTAGAATGAACAAACCTAAGATGTAGGTTCTTCAAAAACTTGATCTTGGGTGGCCCCTGTGTCTCAAAGGAGTAGGGCACCAGCCCCATATGCCAGAGGTGGCGGGTTCAAACCCAGCCCCGGCCAAAAAAAAAACTTGATCTATAAATATAATGCAATTCCAGTAATATCCTTATGGAAGGGTGGGGAGAAGGGTACACAGCAGGTGATTTTGATTAATTTATCTTGAATGATAGGAAGAAATGAAAATAAACAAGAAATCACCTAAAAAAGGAATTTAATAAGAAGGGATTTGCTTTACTAAATAAGTATTAAGAGTTGTTGTAAACCTAAGTTACTAAATTTATGTTGCTTATAAAAGACATCAGTCTATGATATGGAATGGTAGAAGTATTTAACACTGACAAAATAATTTTTCAAAAATGGAGTATTTTTTAAATCATGTTAAAACAACTGGCCAGCCATATACTCAAACTGTAAAAGCAGTAAAGATTTAAATATAAAAAATAAGGCTCGGCGCCTGTGGCTCAACGGGCTAAGGCGCCAGCCACGTACTGGCGGGTTCGAATCCAGCCCGGACCGGCCAAACAACAATGACGGCTGCAACCAAAAAATGGCCGGGCATTGTGGTGGGCGCCTGTAGTCCCAGCTACTTGGGAGGCGGAGGCAAGAGACTCACTTGAATCACAACCACCAGGAATTGGGGGTTGCTGTGAGCTGTGATGCCACAGTACTCTATCCAGGGTGACAACTTGAGGCTCTGTCTCAAAAAAATAAAAAATAAACCAGTAAAGTTCATATGGAAATGCAAGAGACACTGATTAGCCAAAATAATCGTAACAAAGCTGGAGGACTCACTCTTCCCAATCTTTAAACTTATTGCAAAACTGTAATAATTAAGATAGTTTGGTGCTATCCTAAAGATTGGCCTGCAGGTTAATGGAATAGAATTGAGAGTTCAGATATAAACCCTTATTTATAGTCGGTTAATTTTTTTTTTTTTTTTTGAGACAGAGCCTCAAGCTGTCACCCTGGACAGAGTGCTGTGGCATCACTGCTCACAGCAACCTCCAACTCCTGGGCTCAAGCGAGTCTGCTGCCTCTGCCTCCCAAGTAGCGGGAGTACAGGCACCCGCCACAACGCCCAGCCATTTTTTGGTTGCAGCCGTAATTGTTTGGTGGGCCCGGGCTGGATTCAAACCCGTCAGCTCAGGTGTATGTGGCTGGCGCCTTAGCCCGTTGAGCCACAGGCGCCAAGCCATGGTCGGTTAATTTTTAACAAGCCTGCTACCACAATTCAATGGAAAATGAATAGTCTTTTCAACAAACAGTGCTGAGACAACTGGATAGCCACTTGCAAAAGAATGATTTTGGACCCCA